>JACDJE010000004.1:1158705-1286913 GCA_016647715.1 Pavo muticus | reverse complement strand
AAAAAAAAAAAAAAAAAAAAAAAAAAATTAACTACTAACCTTTGGTGATTTGGACCTCAGCTGACCTGGCTGACTTGCATTTTGCACCCTGGGAGCAGACTTTCCTCAGAACTCTACCCTTACAGTCTGCAAGAGGAGAACATCCAGTGTTTGCATAGCCAGGTCCCCCTCATGCAGCCTGGAAGTGGCCAGCCAGGTCAGAACCTCATTTTCCCAAAACCATTCTGAACAAGCCAAACATCTCACTAATTGCTCGTTAGTAGAAAACCATCACCCTTGCAATGAAAATAGCAGTTTCTTCAGTTCAAACAAATCATGTTGCTGTTCAATTTGCTCCTTCTTACTGATAGATGGCACCATTTTCTGCACAGAATGCCAATGCTTGAAGCACATTGAGAATTTCAATAGCTTTTGGCAAATGCTTCACTGCAAGCGTACCAGAGCACCAGCCCATGTGTGTTTTGGAGCTCTGTCAATAGATTGGACAGATTTCACTGCAATAAACTGCAAAAGCAGAAAAATCTTTCCTGAATCCTGATTGAAGTCTCTTTATTAAAGCTCAGTTATTCATGTGAAGAACCCAGGTCCTGGTCACTTGTTGAACTGCTGTGTATTGAGTCACGCTTTCTAGGTTGGACAGTTCAGCTCAGTCTCTTATATTTAACACCCACTTCTCCAATTCGATGCACTGTCCTTCCCTCATCCCCCTAGTTCTGTAACTCCCAATGACAACACTAAATTAAAGACTTTTCCTTGAGAACTTTCTGCCAATTGGCCCCACCTGAGGAGTCCCATGGGTGCAGCTTCCTTTGGCAGCAAGGGAAGGGCCATATTAGGCAGTTCTGTTTGGCTTTTCTGAAATAAAATCTTCAAGCACCAGAATTATTTCTTTTAATCAAAGGGCCCTTTTCCTCAATGCAGGTCTATATTATTAACACCTGAAAAAACCCAACTACTTACACAATTACATTGAGGAAATAAGATGAGAAAAAAATGTGAGAACAGTGTGAAGGGAAAGCTAGAGACTGGTTGAACAGCGATGACGAGCTTATAATAAGAAGAGAATATGGTCTGTGAAAAAGTTGCACTAAATTTTCATGAAAAGGGCTGAGTTTTGTTTGCTGACACTGCGATAAGTTTTGGGATTTTTTTCACAGGTTATGAATCTTTCTTACGTTCTAGCATAAAACTGTATTTGTTTGTTTTTTCCTTACCGTTATGGAGAGGAAATCACTTCAGTCCTTCTTGTCTTCTTTAAGTTCCAGCTGAGCAGTCAGGGTGCAAAGTCTGCCTGATACAGGTGATGGATTTTATTACTTGATCAACAGATATACAAAACAAAATAACTTGCCAAGCAACTCGTAAGCTGAAAATCCCTTCTCTCTGCTACTTAGTGCTCAGTTACAGGCACATATATGTGATTCATGCTTAATTTACAACAAATTATTGGTTTAAAAAAGATGGAGGAGACACTGCCTTCACAGTGAATAATCTGAGACTTCTGATAACTTCTGTGGTGAAATGCTGTCAGATGCAGAACTGCTGACAAAATATTTTCATGAACCTAATTTTGGTGGCTATTATTCACAGAACACTCTTTCTAATAGGCATATGGTACCTTTTAAAGACAACATTTCTCCTTCCAAGAAATGCTGCATTAGATTATAATAATAAATTAAGTCCACAGAATACCTTATCTAGCAACAGAGCAGCATTTCTATACACAGTCCTCAGTGTGGATTTATGAAGAAATGCCCCACCACAAAAAAGACCGATATTGGAGATAGGTTTGCCAACGCTGAGGCAGAGCGTTCGTCAGAGACTGATTTTGTTGCTGCCCACATGAAGATTACAGCCAACCTCATTTCCTATGGATAAAGCAGGGAAGCACTTAACAGCCACTCTTTGACTTGTGCAGTCACCATCCTCTTAGAAACCAGGAAGGAGAAACCTGTTGCACTCGGGTCTCACCAGGTTAGTTCAATTGAAAGGAGTCATGCATGACAGTGGGGGATGTTGAAGCCAGTCCCCAGGTTGGTGACACAGCCATAGCCCATGGGTGAGCCGTGGGACCAGGCGTGGAAGTCTTTCTCCTGCCTCTAGCAGAATGAAAGGTGTTAGATGCTTTCACAGATGCTCTGTGCTCCTTGATCACAAATTGCAAACTTTGTGCATACATGCTAGAAGGGCAGAAACAGTCTGGCTGAGCTCCAAAATCAATGTTAAAAACAGTAATGTATATTTTATACAGCTGAACAGCTCAATCTGTTCTCACTGTGCTATCACCCAGTCCAATATATGACACACAGCATGTGCTTACACTTTTATGAAGTTGTTTGCCAGTAATATAAAATAAGTGTGACACTCGATCAGTTCTAAAATATGTTTGAGAAGGGATGACAGGGGTCAAACTAAGAAGAGGTGAGAAGAAGAGTTGGCAGCAATTATTCACAGTTTTTAACTGTAAGAGAACTACAGGGCATCCTCTGGAATGAATCAACAAGTAGATTTAAATAGAGATAGTGACTCACCCAGCAATTGTGCTATTTTTAACAACAGGATGTTTTGATATCTAGAGATATAAGTGGATTGGTTACGTAAAGGCAGTGTTGGTATGTATAGCCTCTAGCTTGGGAATTCTCTGCCTTCTGAAATGAGGAGGATATACATGATCGTTGTGCTGCGTTTTCATTCTTCTAAATATCAGTTATTGACATTTTTCAGAGACGATGTGCTGGACTGGGGGGTTGGACTCGATGATCTCTGGAGGTCCCTTCCAACCCCTATGATTCTGTGATTCTGTGATTCTGTGACTGCATAGGCTGCTGGTAGAAGCATGACAGCATGCACTAGCACTTCGTATTCCCTTTCTGCTGCCTTTGGGAAGATGTTGGTGACTTTGGAAGCAGAAAAGAATCAAGTCAATAACAATATTATCAATCACAAACCGACCAGACCTGCAAATTACTGTTGTTCCCAGAACTTCCATTTACTGCAGTAGAGCAATGACATTTTATATCATGTGCAAGTTTGGCCTCTGGATTTATACAGGTCAAACCATGGGGTGTGGGATCTGTCCTTCTGTCCTGTACCAACGTAGGCAATTTGGGAACTATGAATCCTTCCATTTCTTTGGTGGCAGGAGTGTTCTTTAGAACAGTGATGCATCAGTGACAGATTGATGTGCTTGTACAGATTTGAATTTTCAAAACATAGCTCTAATACAAAATTCATTGCAAGAGAGCGCTTCCATCACAAGCTTCCTCTCTGTGATTCTATAGCTTATTTTTCCCCATGGTTCAATGATTTCAGGAATGTTGGTTGGGAGATAAGAATTTTTTAATGGAGATATTTTTCTCTTGTATTTGAATGCTGCTTGTGGAGCACTTACTGGTCACAAAGGACTGTACATGAACACAGCTTGTAATACTGTGTGGATCAGTACCTGCAAGTATAATGTGCACGAGTATGTCTTTGTACCACAACTGCATGATGAACCATCTCTGAGGTCTAGCAGCTACTCAGTCTGTAATGTTATCAGTCTACTTTTGGATGTGCACTTTCAAGTCTCTGATGAGGGCGTGGTGATGCATCTTCTCTGACATGCACAGAGCTCATCTCCTTTCAAATCTGCAATCTGCTGCACAGTGTGCTGTGCTCATCTCAAACACGGCCCGACTGCCTTTCAGAGCACATTACATACAATTTGCACTTTAAAATGTATATAGAGTATTTGCTTTCCTAGTTTTATTTTGTGTGACAGCTTTGAATTTTAGAACAAGGTGTCCAGATGTACACTAAGAAAAAATGCTCCTGTCAGCAGTAAAATGCATAGTAATTTATTAACTTTTCAAGTGTAAATACAAATTGATTTGATGATGTGCCACATAATGAAAAATTATTTGCAGTCACAACTTGCCTTCTGATTGGTGCTTTTTTTTTTTTTAAATTAAACTTATTACAATGAGTTTAAAAGTGGGCGATACTTTTTGATGGCCGATAGAAAACTGCAGCCCTATGAAATGTAATAAGTGCTTCTTCAAGTCTCTGAAGCATAATCGTGATTCAGAAATTCTGCTCTTTGAAATCAGGTTGGCATGTATTGCTTCACTGAGATATTTATGAGTAAATATTTTTGGGCAAATAAAACATTGTTTTTGCTTGGGGTAATCCATGAGGACAATATCTTTAGTTACATGTTAGTAATATTTTTAAATAAGTCAATATATTTTGTGAAACCATTCTAATATCAGTTACAGTGTATTGAGAGGTTATTGTAGATCTTTTATCTAAGGATGGTGCACTGTAGAGACAGCTGAAATCTTCACATAGTGTAAGTATTCCAGGTATTTAGAAGGACAAGGTGTTTTCAGCAGTTGCCAGAGATGGGAGATTGTTAAGAGGGAACCTGAAGCTAATTAATTACATTAGTCTAGAGCTGTAAATATTGGTGTGCTTTGTGCCAAATTCACTGAGAATTTTTAGCTGTATCATTGCAGTACTGACTCTTTGAGTTCCCTCATTTCACTAAGTAAGCAGACTCCATCTCTAGGAGAAAACAGTCAGTGCACTGGGGGCTGGTGAATATCCATGTTACCGCATTGGTAATGCATGATATGAATGCTTCACTAGATTATGGCCAACTAATTGATTCTTCCGTGTACCCAGTGGTTACAGCTGCCACACTTAGTCCACTAATGTCATCAGAAAAAAAGAAATCCATGTTGTCTGCAAAGTGAGATCTGGTCTCTTGAATAGGATTCTTAATGAAGGAATTCAAAACTGTATAAAGTTTGCGGTTCCATCCTGAGAGAGCTTAACATTAGGTTTATTTTTGTGACATCCATATTCAGAGATGTGTGAAGACATGATCCTCCCATGGTTTCTATCCATCTTGTTATCTAGTTCCTCCAATATGCAGTACCATCTTTTATCTGTAGCATGACCTCAGGACTGACTGTGTCAGTGCTAAGCAGCAGTTAGTCAAAATAGCAGAGTCAAAAATGGAACTTCAGCAGTCAAAAAAAGAATCATTTTCAATGGAGGGAATTCTGGCAGTTGTTCCTCACAAAGGCTTTCACCTAACAAACAAAAAAACTGAAGCCTGAATAACAGTGTGCCAACCTCTCCCTACACCACAGCTTTTGTTGAGGTTCTTAGAGTGGAACTCATTTTGTCCCCAAACAGTCTACATTATGCTTTGGTAGGCTGCTAATGAATGGATTCAACTAAATGCTAGATATTGAAGGAACGTGTAATTGATCTGAAGAACAGATTAGGACTCATGCTATTTCATTAATGCTTATCAGATGTGGCCTAAGCATTTAAAATTCCAGCTGTCCTATGTCAGATAGATTACACGCCTTGTCACACAGCACTTGAGGTTTTCATCTACTGAAACAGTTTTTATAAAGGAGCAGGCTGATGAAAAGAGATCTAAACAGTTTCCAAAGGACAAGGAGGGCTTGATGTTCAGACATGTCAAGCTCCAAATCATTAAACTGAGATAGATGGTTCAACGCTTTCGGAGTATACGTGAAGAACTGCCTTCGTCTTCGTATTTTTGTCTGTGGAACCAGCTTTTAGCTTTTGGATATGGGACACTCCTGAAGAGTTCTCATGGAGGAGTACAACATTTATGTAATTCCAGTGCAATCTATCAAGTCCTTCAATAACACCTTTAAAAAAAATTTCTTCCTTCTCTCAGCTCCTTTCCACTGGAGGTGACCATGCTTCGGGAACCACTAAGCTGATACAGCTGGTGAACAAGTCTGACTGAGGAACAAATAGCTTCACTCCAGCCAAGAATAAATTCAGCTTGGAAGACAGTTTATAGCTCTCAAAGGAGAGAGTTCTGTAAGGTTTTTTTTCCCATACAGGACTCAAACTCATTTTAAAGGGATCTTGACATGCTTATAGAAGTACTATTTGACGTGCTTGCCTAGGATAGGACCGTACTCGAACTGGTGCTCCTTGCCTTCTATTCCTCTGTCCCAGGAGAAAGTGTTTAACTCCAAAGTCTCTTAAACAAAAAAGACATTGAAAACTCTGTTCTTATCTGAATTTCCTCTACAAGGCATTAAGTACTTTTGTGATTATCTGCACTGCAGGAAACATGACTGAACATTTGAAACAACATGAAGCAGGACTTTGGATTACACTACGGGTGAAATACTGACAAGAGACCCATAGACTTTGGTTAAAACAGATAATACTCAAGCCTTTTTTATTATTGTTATTCCTTTTATGAGAGAATATTTAAGACTCTCTCACATGCAGATTTACCATGTTAATACCACAGTCAAAGCAGTGGTTCAGACAGATAAAGACCAAAGTAAAAAGAACACAACAGACGTGTTTCTTAAATATAAGAAATTGTTTCATTAAGTCTTAAAAAAAACACCCTGACAATCACAGAGAAAACCAACCTTACCTTTAAGTTATTTGAATTCTTTCCTATTATTCCATAGATCTCAGAGCCATTTAACTACCACAGAAGTCTGCGTTCTTTCTCATGCTGAAAGTCTGGTTCTTGCAGGCTTCCAGCAATGTGTGACCTCTGCACTCAAAGCTTGCCAGGACTGACCCTTGGTTAGACCACGCGGCCACATTCAAATGCTTTACACTGAGCACCGAAAAAGTGCAGCCATGTAATTCCCAGGACAGCCAATTCATGTTCATTATGGTGGTGTGATAAAGAAAGGTAATAATTTTTGCTTAAAATCTTTGACAGTGAAAGCACGTCTATCTGGTCTTCTCAGCTTCAAAGCTTCTAAACAGCAAATGCAACATTACTTTTTAGGGTAGTAGATTTGGTATTTCTCCTTTTTCATGTGCAAAGGGTTGAAAAGCTTGCTGCCCCATTGATAACCAAGGATCAAGTCTAGATTGATGATTTAAGTCAAGAAAAAAAACCAACACATGGCATATTAGCTTCTGTTGGGTGCAGTAACTTTATATTCGCATTAGTGAGGCATTTAGATGTCACACTGACATATAACTATTTTCACCTTTGTGCCACCTTCACAGTTAGCTGTATTTAACTGAGAAGACTACACAAGGTGTGAACGACTTGCCACTTTGCTCCCCCCAGAACTCACCAGGTAAAAGTAACTTTCCCTGCTGTCTTCCTGCCTCCCTCAGCCATGCCATAAAACTCTGTTAGAATAAACAAAACAAGGAATAAAACTTCCATACAGTTTCCCCCTTTTAAATTGTATCCGAGAGAAGATCAAAAGTCACTTACAAATAGAAGTTCTATACAAAGAATTCAACACCTGCCTTGTAGATGGTAAGTGGTTGTTTTAAATTGTCTAGTAGATTAACATAATGAGGTTAAATGTGGGTCGACTGCTCCCAGTCTATATTTAGCCCGAATCTTCCTACCTCTGTTTCAGACCTGCAGGAAGGACTGAGTACTGAGCCCATCCATGATATTTTTTCATGTAAAGCCTGATTAATTCAAGATGTTACCTCTCCCTGCAGGCCTTATCACGCTGTTCTAGAGGTCAAGTAACCATAAACACAGAATTTTAACCATTTTTACCTTAGAATCTCAGCCATAATTATTCTTCTGTATATATTCATGCATAACCTGGTGCATGTGACATAAATAAAGATTAGCTATCAGCCACCAGAAAATAAAAAAATTTTCAGAAAATCCAGCTTTTGTATTACATGTTGTACACACAATTGCAAAAATAGAATGGGGCAAAATATAGTGATGTGCTCTCTGGATGCCAACCAACAGTTGACAACGACTGATGGAATTTGCATGTTAAAAGTAAATATTTTATTACATACCATGCCCTTGAAAAATTAACTTTCTTTCCACTTTATTTTGTTCAGCATGCCTTGAAATAGGAACGGCAAAAGCTCTTCAAGAAACAGATCACCAAGATTTATGGTACTGCAGTGTCTGCAATTACCTATTTTCCGAGCTCAGTAAAACAAAACAAAACCTTTTTTAAAAGTACTATAAAATATTAAACAACAAAGTTAAGATGCTGTCTCTGTCTCTCATTCAGTATGACTGAATTTACTACAATGAAAAGCCATCTGCCGTGGACCCGCACCCAAAGCCTGCTGACCTTGGCAGTGGTCATCAGCTCTGATCGCCTCTTGGTTAAGGCTCTGCCACTGATCTGGCTGCCCGTGCACAGACACTGCACGAGCCATTGGATACATTATTAAATTCAGGTTCACAGATATGCTGTCACCAGGTCAACTACAGTAAAATATCTATATTTCAGAGTAACATTTCTTATATAAGCTGCCTAGTTCTCTCCTGCTCTTCTTCTCATAGCACTAGGTTTGTGTTTGTTTCCAGATACTGAAAAGCCTTTGTTGGTTTGTTCAGGAAATTTGTCTAGACAGTGCTCACAAAGCATGTTTGCTCACATTTGACATTTTCACAAGATGGGCAACAAAATGGAAGCCTCAAACTGCTGAATTCCACAGTTGGCAACTAAGTCACCTTATTTGTAGGACTAATGAGCATCCAGCGTTCCCTGCCCCCGGCACCAAGTGTGCCTGCAGGCACAGCCCTGCAGGATGGGAGCCTTGAACCTGCACTTGGGGCTTGAAGACCAGCAGAGGCCTCTCCAAATCTACTCACCTACTAGGACATTTACTGCCTCAAAAGAGTTAAATATGCAAGTGCTATATTGTGACGCCTTTACAGTCAAGAAATGTAAAATGTGGCAATACAATGGAACGTGGTTGTTTTACCTATTCAACGTTTATCTGTGTCTATAGAAGAGGTCTCTAAAATGCTGCCTTTTAGCAGCTTGAAGGTTGAGAACCACCTGTAAACATATGCAGAATAGTCTCTTTCTAGAGATAGAGACTCCTAAACAATCAACCTTGAAATTTATCATATATTGTATTATGTTTTCCAGTGTTATTTACAGGTCTTCGTTTCAGTACAATGAGCCAGACATGCTGAAAAGGTAGGATTTTTCCAGTCCTTTTGTATACGAAGTACAATAAAAAAGGCACATGATTATTCACCATAGGATTTGTGCACCAGTCGATAACTTAAAGCTAAAAAGCTACCCATCGGAGAACTCTCTTTATGAGGCAGTATTGGGATCTCTCAACTCATAGAAACATCTGTCTATTAATTCTCCTAGGAAAGCTTAGGAACACACTTTTCTGTGTTTTCTGATCTTCCCAAGATTTCCAAATAAACAGAAACTCTTCTTAAGCTTCCCAGGTCTGTAGCAAGAAATAGTCAAACAGAGCATGTATGTATTTGCTTTTTTTTCTTCCTCTTTTTTTTTTCCTCCATTGATTGCTCAACTATGGAGTTTAGATCCAAGTCCTCTTCAAACTATTTTGCTTTAGGACAAATGCCTTGCAAGATATGGCACACTGAGCAATGGACAACGGCAGGAGAAGCAGCCTCTCAGCCCCAGCAATCAATGTCGGCCGTGTTTTATCCAGTTTCTAATCATCCATTTTTGCCCCGAGCACCTTTGTACAACTAATCTGAGCCCAAAATTTGCATCCTTTGACATTTCCACTTCTAGACAACGGCCAGTGTCTCTGCTGATGATTGGACCATTCTGAAAGAAAGAAAAGAAGGGTTAGAAGAAGGAACAAGAAAACGTCAGAAAGACTTGGAGAGAAAAGTGCTAGATCTGTGAATTCTGAGAAAGCACTGCAAAAAGCCTGGAACATTCTCTGTAGTTCATGTGATAAAAATCCCTGAAAAGTACTACAAAGTCCTAAGAACTACATAATAATACATGAAAATTTCTGGAAAGCAGATGGTGTGAAGCGTGCCTGGGAAGCAGATCAGACTATTTTTAGAAGGCATAAAGTGAAGGATTCTTAGAAAACATATCAGAATTCCCAGAAAAAGTTTAAAAGGGAGAAATCCTAGAAAGCACCAGGGAGGATTCCTAGAGTAGCCCTCTAAAGACCTTCTTGATCTTCATTAAATATCCTCCCGGTCACTGTTTCTCTCCAATTCCTCTCTGAGCTTTTCCGCACCTGTGTAAAGTCCCAGAACCTCTGTGCTGGTCTCAGGACATCTTCACACTTCTTCAGAGTTGGCGTCCTGCCCTTCCCATCATCAACGAGGCATTTGGAGTCAGGCAGGAAGGCCGTGGAGCCCAGCGGCCCCAGCTGCAGGACACCATCAGAGCTGTAGCGAACGAGCTGGGGAGAAAAGCAAAGGGAACAGTTTCACCATGGCTCCACAGCCCCAGCCATGGGACACCCAGGCCAGCTGGCACCTCCGGTTCTTTGTCGTGCTGTGGGTCAGGCCCTTCTGATTCTGGCGCATTGTGCTCCAGGGCAGAGCCTGAGAACCTTGGTTTAGCAGCCCGAGGTCTCTCCTAGGACACAGTATGCTCCCCACCATTCCCAGCCCAATATTTCGTGCTAAAGGGCAATCAAGAAGATGAAGTAATCAATATGTAAATCATACCCACTCAGCAGGAATTGATGGAACAAGGACACGATGTCAATTTGCTGTGCAGTTTGCTCTTAAGAGCTCTGTTAGAGGCTATTGATAGCAACAGCTCTAATTAGTTTTTGTAAATAAACGTTACTGAAAAAATCCAGTATCCAAAAATATAAAAGAAAAAAACAATCCTGAGGGAAATAATGAATTTGCTAATATATTCTTCAGGTCAACATAACAACACGCTGAAGAATGACACTGATATTTCAGTTTTTCGTGAGTTTTAACTGTTGTGAAATTTAGTGATGTGATAAATGCTACAGGCAGTAAATATGCTTCAGGTGACAGCCAGTAATTATTTTGGAGTGTTTTTTGTTTTTTAATAAGGATTAAAGTTTTAGTGGGCACCAGTGGCTTAACATGTACAGCACAATCAGTCATGAATTTTTTACAAAGCAAGGGTCATTTTTACCTTTATTCCATTTTAAGTGATGATTTCACCTCTGTCATGTTATTCACAATAAAATGGCCCTCAAGAAAAGAAAATCTGCGTGTAGGAGAGGTGAAAAATCGGTTTCTTGGAATCTCAGAGCACCAGAATGTATTTTATTGCATTCACATTAGACAAAGAAAAAATATTGAAGGACAAAGAAAATATCTGTAGGTGGCTCCCGTCAAGCAGGGCTAATTGCCACAATGCAAATTTGTGATGGAAGAGAGCTGTTCTCTGTGTTCACAGCAGGCTCCAGGTGCAAGGAGCGGTTGGCTGCCCATTCGCCCTCCTTGAGGAAGGAAGGCTGATTCCAAACCCTCTGTGCCGTATCCTCAAGATGTGATTTCCTTCTCCTATAGAGAAGGGGTGAGTTTAGGATGTTCATTGAGTGGGCTGTATCAACTGCCTTGCACGTAACACTGAGATAACTCTAATGGAGTCCTCATTTATACATTGCAAACATCAAACCCTTCGTTACTGCTACTCTCCAGACAGATGAGGGGGAGCCTGCTGAGGGCGATTCCAGAGGGAGAATGCATGATGTTAATTTGGCAGCAGACTGAATGGAGGCACGGTGGCATTCCTTCCTGTACTCTTCATTCTCCAGCTCACACAGCCAGAAATGCAGCTGAAAATGCAATATTTCTCTTTTCTTTCTCTAACTTATAGATTCCTCTTCCCTCCAATAAATGTTCAGCATGGCTCCGTTCTGTGCAGGTTTGTTACAGCAGAATGATGTTCTAATCAGTCTGAAGTATCCACTTCTCATTTCTGCGTTTCAATCCAGAGGCATTCCACCAGCACAATATTTTGCCCTACAAATAGTCAAGTGCAACACACAGTGGCCAAAAGGCTGCACAGTGGAGTCAGCTTCATGGCTGGGGAGCTGCTGCATGAAGACTGGAGCCACTGGAGAGGCACAATTATCACCTGGGAAATTCATTGCCTGCCTCATCTTACTGCTGTTATGCTGCTGGAATTGCTTAACAGGAAAGGGAAGGCAGGTCAGAAATGCCTGGCACTTATTGGATGCTACTGGCCAGTGCATGAGACATCATTAAGAGTCAATCAAAAAAACCTGAATTAGAGTCTAGCTTTCTACACCCATCCTTATTAACCTCAGAAGAACCACGCTGTGAATAATCATATCTTTCTGCTGGTAAAAAAGCCCCGTCTGCTCGCTCCCAAACCAAATGCCCTCTTGACAGAGTATGTGCTCGTTTTCTCCACCTGCCACTTCTGTTCAGAGCATCCATGTGAAGCACATCAGAGGGAGCAGAGGGATAACCACAGGAGGATTCTCCTTGGCATGAACAGTGGCAATAGTCGAGGCACTGTCTCTGCACACTGAATCAAGGCATTATTTTTTTTTGCCTATAAGGATACTGGGGACTTATGCAAAAGAAGCTCAAGCAAGCAAAGTGATTCAAAATACGAATGGACTGCTGACTCTGACACGTGAACTTGTTTTTTTGCCATATAAAGGAGAAAAAAAATCCCACGTTCCTGTTTTTAAGTAAAACATGTCTACTTCACACTTCTAATAACCAGTGAGTACTCAGCAGAGTTCAAACGAACTGCAGGCACTGCTGAAAACTACACTCGGTAGGAAATGTGTTCATCTTGCTGTCTTCATTGTACATCTGTGGGTCTAAAAATACCACCCATCAGCCTGCTTGGCTTAGCCTTATCGAGATAATCGGGACCACCTTTTATATTGGGCGACTGCTCTGTTAGATCGATTTCCCTTGTGGTTCAGAAGGAGCAGTGTTTTCTATACAGACATTAAAATGGACTAAAATATTCTTTGTCTTTGGAATCTCTATAGCCAGAGTTGCATTCCTCAGCTTCACAGCAGCCACGTACCTCGGAAAGGCAGTGCTGTAAAGAAGCTGTCAATGCAGAAACTACTGCTGCTGCTTGAGCCCTGGAAGTGGAAGACCCAGTAACTCTGCTCAGCTGTCTCCAATATTAAAAGTGGCAGTTGTGTGACAGCTCAACAGAATAAAAGATGGCTTGGCACAGGAAATTGGTATCTATACAATGATGAGACAAATGGAATGGCATCAGCTTAATTTTCCTGAATCTGTACTTTCTGCTGAGAGTTCCAAAAGTTATAAAAACTTACACTCATCTGAAATAAAATAAAGCAAAATTCTGAAAGCACAGACAAACCATCATCTCAGTTCAATCCACGTTATTTTAGTGCCTGCTTCTGCAAAATCAGATCTGAAATTAAGGTTCATCAAAGTTCAAATTAAGATTCATTATGTGATTAATAATGTCTCCCTCCAAAGACTTGATATTATCACTTCATAGAGACAATATAAACTGCACAAATACAGTAAGTATTAAAATAAGTTGCTTAGTACTGCAGACTACAAAAATTCAATCTCAAATGTCGCTTCTATACTGAAAACGAAATGACAGCCTCTGCATTTGCATTAGAACTGTGGGTGTGATGCATCATGCCAAATCCATTCCCTGTCAGCCAAAATCAAACGGCAGCCCCCCTTCATCGAGGCATATTCAAACCCAATGAAAACAAACAAACAAAACCCCTCTACACAAGTCCTGATGGGCTGTGAGCCTTACATACCCACACATTCCCAAGCTGCAGAACAGAAATGTTTTTTTAATGCCCCATGTGGCAGTGAAGGACCTCACGTGCTGCAGCTAAGAGCTGTGTTCACTACTCCAGGATCTAATCCTGTTGCTATCTGCTGTGCCTATGATAACACAGGACAATTTTCCTTTCAATTTTCAGTAATGTGAGCAGAATAGAAGAGATGTCAAAGGTTGTTTACCAAAGTCACTACAACTGATTTAAAAAAATAGTAGGCAGCGATGCTTATGGAAGGTGGTCCTCAGGAGTATAATCTGATAGGTAAATGTCAGCTCTTAATTGAAGTGTTTGATTTCAGAGAACCCATCCCTGCCGATTTCCAGTCAAATGAGAAAAGCACAGGTCAGCAGGTAACTTTGGAGGAGGCACACAGATGAGTCCAGTTGGGTTCCACAGGAAATGTAACCCAACAAAATCAAATCTTTAAGAACCTCTCAGCAATGCAGGTTAAGGTGAGCTGTAAGCTGACATTAATGAAACAGAGCCTGAGATGTCTTAAATATCCAGGATTCTTGTCGCAACAAACTGTCACCAAAGACACAGGTTGTTTTACAGAATGCCACCCATTGCTTCCGCTGAGAAATGACCTTTCCATCTGTTGCCCTGCTCTGAGCGATGGGATATGCTACCCAGTGTGCTATGGAAAAACACAGCTCTGCCTGGAAAAAAGTTAAATACCTGCCTTCAAGCAGCAGTTTAAGCGAGGCCTTTCATCTGCTTTTATTCCATCTGTTTGTATAGATGCGAGCTCCAGGAATCCGAGCACGGAGATTCCTCTCCCTTCCGCTTGATCTCAGCACGAGGAGTTCTCAGCACTCGGCTGTTGTGTGGTGTGAAAGGGAGAGGGGTGTGGGAGGGAGGGAGCCAGGCCCTGCATCCCGTTTGGTTCAGTTCTCCTCTTTCACATGCTGTGTGATCAGCTCCACATCACAGCATACCAGATAAACTCTGAGACAATGAGTACTTCCACTGAGGCTGTCGAATTGCTCTCAGGTGGTTCAACACCTGTGTGCCACTTTTGGGGTTGTTCTTTTTTCCCTTTTTTTTTTAGCTGTTTTTTAAAACAAAAAGGTATTGTCTGGTGCAGTAGACCCAATGGGCATTACAGGTGATTGCATATGACCAGGCACTTCAGTTCCCCCAGTATATTCCTTTTTTTTCCTGACAGTTTCTCTGGCTACGCATGGTGTTTCCCATTGCTCTTTCAGGAGCATTTGCAAATCTTTTTTTCCTGAAGGGGATTAGACTCCAACTTCAGACCCCACGAACACAAATCAAAATGACAATACTCCTCTGTCAAGTGAGTTCTGAAATCAGCTTAGGCCAATGCAAAACCTTGTTCAGATATTCCTAACTGTTGGCTTACACTGATTTAACTTGAGTCAAATTCGTGATGTTAAATTGATGTGAATGCAAGCTAAACACGTTCAAGGACATCCACAATAGACATAATCCCAGTCTGAATAAAGTAATTTAGAAGCTGATTTAAGTTGAAAATACATGAACTATGGTGGTAAAACCTTGAGAATACATACAGAGAAAGGTATTTTGTTCATAGAGCTGCAGCTGGGCTATGGCTTTCTTTTTCACTTGTATGTCAGGACACACCATTCAAAGGTGTTCAATATGCATGGAAAATAGGAAGTTAAGAAGTAGAAGCAAAGAACAACATATCACAGAATAAACAGTAACCTTATGCCTATCTCAGCTTTCTTTAAACACTTGACTGACTTCTGCTGGTTTCGGTGGAACAATGTGTACACTCAAATCACTGCTTATTTGCTTGTCAGAATTGAAGAAGATCAAAAAAGAAACCAGATTGTATCTGAATACTGAGAAGTTTCCAAGCCAGTAGGACACATCAAGCACCAGTGATAACCTAAACTGGTGAAAATGAGTGCCATGTTAATATTCATTTATATTCAGCAGGCATGTACAACTAACCCAAATCTCAACTCAGCAGGGGTATTATTTGCCCTGTGCTTGCAATGAAAAATGTCAGAAACTGAAAGCTAAACATAACAGACAACTATGCTCACCCAGGATGATTATAAGAGGGGCTTTAAAAATGTTTATTTAATATATTAAAAAGCTTGCTGTCAACACCTTTTATGCTACGTGCTTGAATATCCTTGATTAGGGTTTGTGCAGCTGTAGTTCTCGTACTGGATTAATTTTGTAAATTGTGATGAGATGATAGAACTTTTCCAGCTGTGTAATCATTAATTAACTTGGCTGCATTTGAGTGGCTCCAACCCATACTTGTCTGTGAAATACTCAACTTAGATAAAACATCACCTTTGCCTTCTGCCTGGTGTTTCTTACTGAGTGAAACGGAAACTTGGTAGATTAACTTCTTGCCTTACTCATACTTTTATAATTCTCACATGCAGCGATTACTTTGGATTTTAAGGGCTTGAGAAGAGTGACTTTCTCTTTCTGTGCTAGTACAAGAGGGCTCTATCTTGTGGCTGTAATTTAAAGGCTTTTTTGGGAATTTCAAACAGATGAGGTATTGGAGACAAGCAGTGTAACTGAGCCAGAAGAGACTGAATTGGTCACCACCCATCTTCAATATTTTGGGCAGTGTATAACTTATGGATTGTTATTTGCACCTGAGAAGAGCTGCCCAGTTGATTTGGCAATTACTTACAGGCAATGACCTGTTCCTTAAGTTTTCCTCCAAAGTGAACTTGAAAGCTCGGTTGAAATGGATGACAGAAACTGGTCGGAGCTAGATGCTATCTGAGAGGTGAGCTGCTTTAGGCCCCAAAATTTTAAGAATTACATTTAGGTTGCAAAATATGAGAATAATCTATTTCATTTTTCCTTTCAGTGCTAGCATGATTATATGTTGGAAAGGGACTTTTGAGAAAGACTTAAATTTGCAGCCTTCTGGTCAGAATTGGAATGGATCGAGATACTCGGCTCCCTGAGCGTCTCGATGTCCCAAACTACTCATTTTGGAAAACTCACTGACATCTAATTAAACAACACTATTTTGTTACCTTACTCATAGGCTGTCCCTTCTGCCTTTACTGTGAAAGTGTCAGTCAGGAGTCCCGTAATGATTCCGCCAAGGCTGGACATTTTGTCAGTAGGAATTACTGTCTATCCTCTTTGCTCTAATGAGGTTTGACTCTTAACCAGCTTCCAATTAATCACAGTAGGCAATATTTATATTTCACAACTCCTGTTATGCCTCCGTGGCAATGTATGAGCCAGGACTCCAAATCAATATACATATGGGTGAACTTCAGATAATAATTAAGTCCGTGATAAGGTCAGAGTTTATTTACGCATGAGTGCATTCATTAATATATTTTTGATTTGGATGGTACTTGAAATGAAACTAGAATTTGATTTTAGAAGTAGCTCAAGTCCTAGATCTAAATAATAACCAACTTGTATCTTAAAAAAACACTAATATAGTTATAAAACATGGAAAGAAGAAATGTCATTTCAAGCTCACCAGGCATCTGTAAGAAAATAGTATTCACAGGGACCTAAAAAACCCAAAATGTTCAATTTTAGAAAAGTATTAATTTAAAAGATATTCTTAATTGCATTCAAAGTTAACGTTAAGTATGTGCTTAACTTTTTGCCTTCTCAGGGAATCACATCAGCATCTTGCTGAAACATTTCTGCTTAGGAACCTATTGGAGCAGTCGACAGTTAACGTGAAGAGGTCTGATTCCTAAAATAAGTCACGTCACAATGAGAAGAGCTGCTCACACAAACAGTCTAAATTTGATAATCATCAGTGGATCTCTCCGTTATTAAAACAAATTATCATGATTTTTCTGTTTTCCTTATTATCATCTTCAGTGTATAGATTTGCATGTTGTACAATCTGGGAAAGGGCATTCAAAAAGACTAGAGGGAAGTCAAAGATTTTGTTTTGCAACATGAAGAGATACTGTCAAACTCAACTTAAATGCAATAAATTACTTCTATGGGATTTAAATTATTTACCTGAGAGGACATTCCATGGCATGGATAAAGGATTGCTTTGTCATCCTCTTCAGCTCCCTGATCTAAGCAGTAGCCACTAGCCTTGCTGTTACGCACCTATAGCCCAACCAGAAGGAAAACAGTTGTATTAGAAATCGCTCTGTAAGATGCAAGTCCAGTCCAGACAAAACTTAGTTGTACTACAACTACTGACACAAATAGGGGATAAAACTATTCTCCTCTTCTCCGAGGAACACATTCTCCATATATGGCAGGACTCCAATGGTGCAGTTGCTCCAGGAAAAGACATCATTTGGACAACCTCCTGTCTTTACAAAATCATGAACTTGAGTCAGAGTTTTATTTTCACCAATTACTCAAGGATCAAAACCCCATAAAATGCACTCTATAAACCCAGGTCAAATTTTGCTTCAAATTACTCTTGTGTAAAAAGAGATGTAGACCCTACATGCTGTAAACGTGACTTTACCAAGCAACAAAGGGACTGCCCAGGATGGTGTTGGCTGTGGCACATAAATAAAAATTTGCTCCTATGGTGTATATAAGAACAAAAAGAGCATATTTAACAATTTTATTTCAATTGAGAATGTAATGTAATTTACATCATTGTGAAAGGATACAGCAATGATAAGCAGCACAGAAGGGCTTTAATATATTTAAAGACAGGGTTCAGAGAAACAACCAAGTCAAAAATTTAGGCATCTCCTCAGACAAGAAGAGTTTACAAGTCCATAAAACTGTGCTGGAGCTCTTGTGAAATTACAGGCCTTTCTTTCTCTTCAGGCTGCAGGTATTAATACACATTTTGGACACAAAATTTTCACAGATCTCTTAAACGAGAAGTTGTTCAGATGGACGTTTTGGAGCAGTCAACAAGTTGCTTTGAGTTTTGACTCAACAATTTGTCTGGCCACCCCTACAATACAGGAATAGCTGCAGCATGATGTGTTGGAAAATCAGTAAATAATCCTTTATATTATAGTGCATGAACATAGCAGGCAATCTGATGGGATAAGGGGGTTCCCTAGCAATTAAATTTCAGGAGGTTTATTTTATGACTCATACTATAAAGGCTAAAGAACATGAAGACAGCTTTATGACACAGCTTTAAAAATGTGAATTGAGTCACTAGGAAATATATTTTTACTACTGTTTCAATATGTTTCACGTCTACTCAATACATTTATTGTCCTTAATGTCTTGAAAATTCAAACACCTTCTCCTCCAGAAAAATAGCCATAAGAGAAAATATTAATAACAAGCTTGATATCATTTAGGATGAAGCCTGTAGGTTTTTTTTATTATGGGCATGTAAGAAAGAGAACGATTCCAGTTTGTACCAGCTAGATAGCTTGTGTGGCTCCAATTTATCATAAATTTTAATGGATTGGATACTTGCATGGCTGAACTTCCTGTGTGACTCGAGAACTTTGAATGCGACCACTGAACAGAAACAAACTTATTTTTAGAGCCCAGCTTCCTACCCATCTGGTGTAATTGACACAGCATTGGCAGTACTGCCAATATGCTTCTCAGTTAGCAGCATTTTCAGAGCTGACAGTTACTAATAGCTCCTGTTGAACTTACTTAATGTCTTTCCTTGGTTACTGCCAGGAATAGTTATATTAGGATACAGAGTGGTATTATGCAATAAAACTTGCACTTTGTATCAATATCTGAAGGGCCTGACTTATTTTCGTGTGAAGTCATTTAAATGGGACAGCAGGAAAGAATGTCCATGTAGTTGATGCGTGAAAGTTTATTGCCTAATTCAAGTAGACAATTAACACAGAATCTTAAAAACACTGTCCTAGAACTTTGTCCCATTTCACAGACACATAGCAGCCCTTACCTTACAGGCACTTGATGATCTCTTACAAAATTACAGAAGGCATGTCTGACCGTAAAGATCAGGTTCAAGCATATACAGTGGTTTTGACGATTTAACAGGTGGAAAAGACATGATCCAGAAAGCTGACCTGAACCAAATCATCTACACATCTCCAGTGCATTTGTGTTCAACATTTGATCAGGGTTAACTAACTTGTCCATTCAGCTATCTCAGAGTAGGTGTTCCAGGGTCTTACTTATTGCTGTGCACGGGCAGAAATTAAAATACAGATTCTGAGCACAAAACAGGAGAATTATTTTTCCCTAATGGCTTTTTCTGATGAGATAAAAACTTGCCAAACGGTGGCCTCAACTGCATCTGAACAAGGACGTGTGGCTTTTTATCCCCAACCAGGAGGATGTGCAAAAATGAATTAACGAAGTGAATATAAGGCATCCACCACTAAGATGGAAAGAATTCTCTAACGCAGCCATCATGTGTTTTCAAAAGCATACAGTACCTCTCCATAAGTGACTGTGTTATTATAGACTCTCATTTCAGGATAGACGTTCTCCAAGTACCACTTAAAGCTCCGGCACTGCAGTCTCTGTCGCAGAGCTATTCTTTCAGAAACATCTCCAAAATCAACTCCAGGGTTCTACGAAATGGAAAAAGAATAGAGAAATTTCACCACGTTGACTTTACAGTTGTTGGTTTGTTTTTAACTGAAACCAAACTGGAGTTCATTTTGTACACCAAGCTGTATTTCCCTCTCTACTTTCTCTTTTGTAAGTAGCAGCTCATCAAACAGCTGCTGCTGAGAGCAGACAATAAATATTAATGCAAGTCAGTAGAAAAATAAGGATAACAAACAAGCAAAAAAAACCCAAACAAAAATCAAAATATAAAAAAAACCAATGTGAATGCTGTTAACATACAGCAATTCTAAATGTTTGCAATCAAACCTGAACTCCTTCCTTTGCTTTCAGATTCATAAGGAATTTAGCTGTAATTCTGATCTAAGATCTAGCAGCTTGATCATGGTTCAGACTATTAACAGCCTTGGGTATTCACGAATGTAAATGAGAACAGACCTGTTAAAACTTCAAAGCAGAGCTGCTCAAAAAGCAATTAAGCCCCATTAAACATTTGCATAGACCAGCATTCAGTTTTTACTGGAACTGGAGCTCATTCACAGACTTAAACTATAAAACCCATTTGAACTCAATACCTTCTTTGTAATTCTATTCCAGAATTTAAATCACATTTGATTAAAAAATTCCATAAAAACGTATCAAAAAGAAACCGATATGATCAAACTCAACCATTTCAAAAAGACCAGGTCAGTTATTGTCTGTAGATATAAACCAGTATAAATCATCATACTTCAACATCAAGACACTAAGCTACCTCATCTAAACATCTTTTCTGACACTGAAAGAATTAAATGGACTGAAACTGGTGGGTTTTGCATGGATCTATCTTAAGTGCCTTGTACAGAAATCTTTCTGGAGGAAATATTTGTTTTCCAAATGGTGTCTGATGCAGGGTTACAAGACAGCAGCAAGCCTTAGCTCAAGGTTTATTAGAATCCCCAACAGATGCCTTGTTTTCAGGAGAGAATACAAGTGTAATACTGAACAGGTTTTTCCATTTGCCACATAAAGAGTTTGCTGTGCTCACTGCTGCTTGCTGATGCATACTTTGTCATGAGCTCTCTATGCAGCATCCATTCAAATGAATGTTAATTTATGTTCTACTTCAGGCTAAATGGAAGGAGAGCAATTCTCGGAGGCACTCAGTACAATAAATCATTCAATAGAAGATTTATTTATCATAAAAATTGTCGAGGAATAGATCATAAAAAGGGCATACCAAATATTTGGCAAAGTGCAATAACACTACACTGACCTGCTGGTGAAGGTTATAGGGGGCTACGGGGATAAGCCTGCAGGTGTGTCCAGCTATCAGCCATTAATGAGGTACACATTGTGAACAGACCCTCAATAACTTAGAAGGGAAAAGATGGTGTGTGTTATGAAAGGGTTAATCTGGATGGGTTTTGGTAATACAGAGCACATGTATTTTACTTGTCTCTCTTCTATTCTATAATGAAGAAATATAACACCTTGCTTGCTAGGCTACTTCTACAGATCACAAGAGCAGCAAATTGAGCAGCTATGAAAATGCTGTGCCTTGTTCCATTCTAGCTGCAGTCATTAAGTCGGGGTTACTGCATGATAGTACAGGAATGAGGTGGCCACCCAATTTAGTATGCAGACATATCCTTTTAACCCAGCAGTAAGGTTTCTAGTTCTCTCACAGAAAGTTTTTCTTATGGCTTTGACCAGTAAAGTACTTAGGTCAATGAGATTGAGTACTACAGCAGAGTAAATCTGTGGACACTAACGTACTAGCTTCCTTTTCCTGAAAGCTAATGGGGTTATTTTTATGATGTACATTTTATCAATCAATTTATTTTATGGAAAGTATATTTTAATGTTCAATACTTCTGCTGATTTTATGCCTCTGTATATAGATGTGCCTATTTTTTTAAAACACTGTTGTATGGCTCAGTGCAGAAAACTACATCAATAAGTAATCTCAGAGAGATTAAAGGAAATCATGTTTTGGTGTAAACGCTTATTTAAATGTCTTTTATATTCTCAGAATTCGTTTGCAGGAAGCATCAAGGAAACAAATTTACAAAGATTATTTCTCTTTCACCTTCCTGCAAGAAACTTACCATTTGTCCAAATGGATGCAGGCAGGCCCAAAATGCCCCTAAAAGCTTAGGTGAGCCCTGCTTTGTCTTCCTCCTACTGTCACAGAATTGTTGTGTTAGGCAGTCTTGCCTTGCTAAGGCAAGATAATTCTCTGCAATTAGTTCTCATGCCAAAAGTAGTAATCAAAACATACCTTCATACAGACCTAACTTTCAACGCACCACAGAATGCCCAATACTGAACAGCAGTAATTAAAGTTCAGATGGGTGTGGACATCTAACATATTCAGACATCACAGAGGAAAACGGAACATTATTCCTTTAGGTTTATGTACTTTCAAAAGCATGACAGAAATTAATTAAAATGGGTTTTGGTATACTATCTAGTTATCAGAACACAAGTAGGGATTCAGGACAAAACTAAAACTGGTGAAATCTTTGCCAGGACTCCCATGACTGATGGACTCTAGGTCATAACTGTGAATATTCACAGTGATCCAGCTGGACTGGCATATTTTTTTGGCTCAGATAGAAGCATTTTCTGTTTCCATTTACTTCAACCCAATCATCTTTGGCCAAATCCTTCATGTAAGGGTTAACAAAGCTATCCTTACTTACAGAAATGTGTATGCTTCCCCTCAGCTGCTCTCCCTATGCCCCTTCACATGAATAATTTGGGTGCAAATATCACTAAAAGATACAACAGCAGTCAGCTTCCACCTGACTGTGCTATACACGTATCTCTTCTCTTGAAGAATTATGCTCTGTGGAGATGTAGCATGAGATATACTTCCAGAATGAAGTAATAAATTGAACCTACAGTTTATCTAATATTTATATTACATGGATTCCTGGGGGTCCCCACATGCCATTAACAATTCACATGCACAGTAAGAAGCAGAACGTGTCCACATTGCAACTCTCACCCTGTAGAAAATAAAGCTAGTTAATGTGGGATTCTTTTATTGCACACATTGTTTTTTATCCTGGCGAGGTCCGCGGAGTCTCATGATGAATCATGATACTTATTTATGGACATTTCTCTAGTCCTCACTACTGTAGCATATGAACACCTCAAAGTTTAATGGCATCCTAAATTAAGGACTTTCTCTGAGGAAGCACATAAACCTGAAACATCATGCTCCAGTTAAATTGTAAGTCTGTGTCACCGCTCCGGAGCCTACAACAAAACTTGTACCGAGGAAGCAATATAGGAAGCAAGTTTATGACAGAAGTCTCTGCTCTGAGTATTCACCAGTGCAGAAGAACTCTTCCTCCATCACTTTGCCCACTGCACACAGTTGTAGTAATGTCTTCACCTCAAATTGGTAGGCAGGAACAACTCTTCAGGCTTCTGCCTATGTTCAAGACTAGCGTGGCCCATACTTACTGCCATGGGGATGTTCCACGCCATGTAAACATGGGACTTGAAGTCATCCATCCAGACCTCTGCAGCCCGTAGGGCGTTGCGCTTTGCATAGTAATCAATGTCGTTGTTGTAGGGTTTCTTTGTGCGTTCGATGTGTGCCACACGAGAGCAGGGCAGCACCTCCATACTTCCTCCACATTGCCAGACCTGGGAGAGTTTGAGGAAAAACAAACAAAAGATTTTTTTGTTTTGCTTTTTAAGTTGATACAACTGCTCCAATTAGGAACGCATACAGTGTTCCCTCATGTGAGATGGGTACTACTGAGTAATTCAGAGCGACTGCTCTGAGGGTGAAACCCCTCTTACCCTCATTGCCTAAAGATGAATGCTGCCGCCTGTGTTGGATACACAGGTTTAGGTTCCATAAATATCCAAGTTTCCCATAATGTCACTGTTCTTGGAACTATTAGGAAGATGACAAATTACAAGGTGGTAACCTGTGTCATGTAGACTAATTTAACCTAGTCCTTGTTAGTGAAAATACCTCTGAGTTGAAGAAGATGGATAAAAGGGGCTGAGTGTGGACTATACCAATCTGCCTGGACACCACTGTACTCATACAGTGCCATTTTTCCCTGTTGATTATTTACAGCCTGAACTCCACGGTGGGAAACAAAGAGGAGCTGCCTCTCAATCAGTGAGGCTGGAGTCATGCAATGAATACCGTCGGGTTCCAACACTCTCAGGTCTGCACCTGCTACTACAGTCTAACTGAAATAAATAAAATATATTAAAACTTTTAAAATAATCTATTGCTTTCCAAGGCTTCCCTTTACTGCATGTAAGAACTCATTTCCAGACCAGATGAACTCCAGAACAATTCTAGGGCTATTCTCCCCCCGACCTGCCTTCTCTTGGACAGAGATAAATTGCTTGGGAAGCGGAGATAAAATCATCTCCTCCTGTTTGTATTTTTTAATACATTGTTAGATAATACTTATTCGCTGCTTTCTGAGCAGTCCTGCAGTAAATCACTGGCCACAGGAGTTTGCACTTGATAAATGCAAAATTCCAGAAAACACACTGCTCATGAATTTGGACTGGCTTATGCTGAGGGTTCCCAGTGCAAAGGGGAAATGCTATGAGAAAGAAAGGAATTAATTGATTCTCATGATGAGAAGGGCAGATGAGCAGTACGCTTCAGTATTGCGCTATTCGCCCACCCCATCCCAGCATACAGCTTTTCAACACAGCTCGTTTTTCTTTCTCTTAGTATGGATAATGACCTTGTAATTTTTATTTTTATATTTTGGTACCAAGGGCAGATACATTATCTGAACGACAGATTTATTGCCTTCAAATGCCTGTGCTCATGCAAACCTGAAAAGGAAAGGGCACTAAACTGCAACATTAAAGAAGATACTTCAGCTCATCTCAAATTCAACACAAATAATTATTTATCAGTGATAAATTCTCCCCAGAAGAAATCCACGGGGAACTGAGACACCTCGCTTTGAAGAGAGCAGGGCAGGAAATAAAAGAAAAAGAAATAGAGAAAGAAGAGAAGCCAGCAGCAGCCTCAGGCCTACTAACGCTCCCGCTGTCAGCCCAGTGCTCAGCAGTCAGCGCAGATCTGCGCCGTGCTGTGACCGCCCCATCTGCGGTCGTCCGAATTGCTTTACATTTACGTTCCGTCAGCTCTTTCCCTCCCATCTCAGCCCCATTTTGCTCTTTAAGGTGACAAAATGTGTTACAGAGAGAAAAGGAATGAAACAGCCTCTGACAAAGGAGACAGCTAGGAAATATCCAAGGAAATTTTGCTTCCTATGAAGGTGCCAATTCACCTTGGATGACTTGTTTTTTTCTGGGAATGTACAACTTTTATCACAAGTGGGAGATGTTTCTCTGGATAAGGATGCCATTCCTAATCCCTGCACAGCATAGGGGATGGGGAGGCACACAGATCCCTGGGCAGCAGCAGGCCACACACCACTAGGCCACCATCTATCTATCCACGTGCCGGGCAAGGCGGATACAGGCAGCAAAGCCGCCCTGCTGCAGCTGATAAGCAGCAAGAGTAGAGAAGCAAACAGTGCAGCTGGCACAGCCCAGGGACTTGGCTTTGCCTCCGTGAGCATCACACTGTGCAATGTTTTAAGACATGATCAAGTAATTCCAAGAGACACTCAATTTATTTGCTAATTGTAGTTAATTTCTAATTTCGGCATTGGTCTTTAGGCTGCTATAAACAAAATTGATAGCAATATAAATGTTACCATAGCTGTGTTACCTTAGCATTTTTACTGCTAATTATCTCAATCAACTTTTCTATAAACAGACATATTAAGTATTAAGAAGAACAAGTACTCACATCAGGGATAAATTACACGTGGAATGATAATGTTTGTGGTTTGTGCTACAATGATTTACTCACGCTAATTATTAGCTATTCCTATACACCTGAGAGATGGCTGCCCTACAATGTAACTATTATATTATACTGATATAGAATATTTTTATTGTATGTAATATATTTATATTGTATAATATAGAGCAGTCAGTTAGACACTGTATCCTATTTGTCATAGAAAAACCAAGATGAGACATAGAGTGTCCTGTTTACCACAGCCTAAAACTGTGCATTAGCAACGTTCTCTGAAGGCAGCTAAGGTACATGACTTTAAGAGGTTGTAAATCCCCATGCTCCCATTGTTGAATTGCTGCCAGACAAGGAGAAACTTGGTTGTACAGCCTGTTACCATACAATTCACAGTTGTGCTGTAGCAGCTATGTGTTTTATCCTTTTCCGAGAGCCAGCGGCACCTTCAGCAGTCCTTTGCTGAAAGGAAAAATCACTTGTTGGCATCTTCCAGCGGTAAGAAAGCAGTGAGAATCAGCTTTGCAATCTGCACGTGGCAGCAAGGTCCCCTCGGTTCTGCTGTGCCCAGCAGAGCACGTTACCTGGCCTTTCTACAGTGGTTTCTGCCAGAGGCAGTGCTTCAGAGGTGTATGTTCAGCACATCCTTGAGCTAGAAGTGGACTCTGATGTTTTATAGAAAAATGCTGAACTCCACCTGAGCAGCACTCCATAGGAATAACCTCTCAGATTTCAGACTTTCTTTTCCGCATGAAGCCAACAGATGAGATGGAAAGAGATTTTAAAGCAGCTTAGATATCCATACCTGTGTTTTATAATATCCCAGTGTGGGAATTCTTACAAGACAGGGATCTCAGGTTTTCTTCCATTTTCAATGCTAAGCCTGTCAAAGATGGATGTCCTCCAGACTTCGCCCCCACCCCCACGACTGGACTGGAAAAGATTTTCCTATCATGAAAGAATTTTCAAAGCTTTCAGAAATCTTGCTGACATGAACTGTCAAGAATTACGTAACTGTTTTTCACCGGTAGGAACGCAGGCACTTCGTCATCCCCAACCCTCCTCTGCTCCCCCCCAGATCCCAAAATGTTCTGCTAAATTGAGCCAGTGATGATTCTGAGATGTTCTGTTCTGTGTTAAAAGCTTGTTTAGTATAAATATATTTCAAACTGAAAGGTCAGTTTAAACCAAACCCCCAAATTTTCATTGCAAAAATAGCAAAACCCAACATTTTGCCAACATTAAGAGATGTACTTGCTCTGAATTAGAAATTTCATCCAAACGCAGCCTTCTCCACAGGAGCATTTTTGTTTTAATTTATCAGCAGGAAATGCCCCAAAAATCTGTCCATTACATTTGAAGGAGGCCAGCGGGCTCTCAGCCCTTCTCAGCGCACAAATGGCCTGGAGATAAAGATGCCTTAAACCATTGCTATAGATAAGGAGATCTGACAGCGTTTACATTGCAGTTCCTCAAGGTGAAAGAAGTCTGAGCACTTTCTGGTAACAGCTGCAGCACCTGAAGGGCAGAGGAGGCACAATGTGGGCAGTCCTAACAGGTACAGCTTCTTAAACACACCATGTAACATAAAATCCGTCTGTATGCAGTTATGGGAAAATGTCAGCCCTGATGAAGTCAAAGAAACCCTTTAACGTTAAAAACATGCATAGGAAGATGATGATGTTTTGTTGGCCTCTCTCTGGTCAGCCATGCACCACCGAGGTCTAAATCAGAAAGCATCCTTCAAATTAAATGTGAGTAGTGCCAATAAGGTCTTTGTTCACCCAACGTGCAGGAGCCCTCTGGTTATCCTCCAGTCCTTAATGGATGTGTCAACTCTTCCAATGCACACTCTAGTAACAAAAAATTAGCATGAATATAGCTCACTTATGGTTCTTGCATCCCTGTTATTGACAATTTACATAGCTTGCTGAAAATTGATATTTCAGAGTAATTTATAGCCTGACATTTTCTTTTTTCTAATGGGGTTTTATGGCTTTTCTTTCCTCTATGTATTCTCAGTGCTGACTAGAGTGTCACATTTAATCAGAAGTGCTAGATAAAGTGCTCTTTGTCTGCTTTTCAGTCCACACTGGAAGCTATCTGAAACTAGGAAGCTGTCATAATCAAACAGCTCATATGGAAAAAATAATCACATGGTCTCACGTTGTTCATTGACAGCGTTTTCGTGAAAAGCTTTAAAAACATCCATAATTATGGTTTTAAAAAGTCCCAACTCTTGGATCTCAGAATAGTCTGAGCTATTTAATGGGGCGCTTACAGAGCAAGCAGACTTTCCATGCTGGGGCAGAACAGCTTACATCAGAAAGACTTGGCTGCCAAAAACAAAACTGAAAAAGGCAGAAATCCCATCTCAAGATTCACAGATTATATGTTTCGTTAAAGATTGCAGGATAAATATCTGACTGATGCTTGCACACTGAAGGACCCAAATGGGTCCTCCCTTGCTTGACTGATCACAACACTCTCTATCACGACCTCTGACTTCATGATTTCCACTCCTCCTAACAGCAGTTTATAGATAATCTGCTAGCAGTGGATATATAGGGAGTGAGACAAGATCTCATGCATAAAAGCTGTTTCTGTCCCCAGAATAGTCTTATCACATAGATGTGTAAATACCCAGTCTCTGCTGCTCCCGCTGCCTTGTGGAGCTGGGAATACGCAGCAGCATTTGCAGACTGCTGGTTTTGGAGGGCTGAATTCCATGTGGGGCACTCATGTTTCTTCCTGGCTCATGCAGTTTCCACAGCATAAACTTGGAGCACAGTTACAGAGGATAAAGTGGATGCAGTCATATAACTTCCATGTGTTTGGCATCAGCATTATCTAATTACTGCTATTATTATTTTGGTTGCCCCAGTTTGATTACTCAGAATCCAGCTGCTTTTTCTGAAACTTATTTTCCAGGACATGTTAGATCCTCTTGCAGAGTAACCTCCTGTGAGAATTCGTGGCAGACTCAAGATGGAACTTTTTTCCATAGGAAAGTCAAAAATTCATTTCATGGGTACTTGACTAACCTTTAGAATCTGTTAGAATCAACTGGGGCTTGACCTCTTTGTTTTACTCCCTCTGGGATTTCTGACATCTGCAGATGAGTTGCTTTTTGAGAAAAAGGTAGTGGGACTGTGATGATCTTGCAATGAGACATTCAGCTGATGAACATTTTAAAAATCTCTCTGGTGGCTCTTCAAGGAGCAGATTTAGAGGGTGTCCTTGGAACATTCTTGGAGGTGACACAGGCCCTCACACCAGCTAGGATCCCAGGTGCGACAGCACTGAGAAGTTAAACCCTCCCACTAACCCTCTTACAGGAGAGAAACAGATGAGCGTGAAGAAATTGAAACGTGTTCCAGAGAAACTCACACTCAGCAACTGCTATCCTGCTGCAAAGATAAATTTTGTGTGTAAAGAATGAAGCTGATAATTTAACGTGCTGGCTGCAATGGGAGTGAGAAGATAGGATTTAAAATTATATTAAAATGTCCCACTCTACTTTAAGCACTAATCCGATCTTCATAAATCCACATTTTGCACGACTTTGCAAAGGATATTGCACCTTTGACACAGGCCTGTCTGGGGAAGAAGCTGATGCTTTCCTGTGCAGAATTCCCTCCTGTAAAACGCTGCAGACTCTCAGCACCGCCTTGGTGATGGCGGATGGCAATGGCAAAAAGCCTTCAGAGAAATAAGAGCGGGCTGGTGGTGGGCAGACAGCACGTGCCATGCTGCACAGGCCATGCCTTGGGTACAGACATCAAATAAGCATTGACTGGGATGTCAAAGACTAAAATAACATCTAAAATGGAGAAGATGATCTGTTACCGCCACTTAGGGAGCAAAATGTTGTGAGATGGCAACTTAACAGCTTCCTGCTGCAAAGCAGGCAGCCTCGCAGGCCCGAGCTATTGGAAACACTGGCATGCTGTGTGGCCAGCTGTAGGTACGGCTGTTTTTGTGCCACCAAGCTTGTTGACATAATCACTTATGGACGACGTTAAGGTCTGACAGGAGCGGAAGCACTGAGGGATGGGAACGGGGAAAGGACAGTCTATGCAAGGGCAAGTTTTTAATTTTCTAAGACCTCTTTTCCTTAGCAAATGGATGAACGTTGGCACCTCAGAGTGCTCCAGGAGATGTTAACAGTCCTTATCACGTAACTAACAGGCACAGGAGATTGCTTTGAGATATACCCTTAAGCTGCACAGACTAGAGATAACTACTCTGCTTTCTCTGAATGCTCCTCGCTCTGAAAGAGGCTGCAGATGTCTGCTGGTGTAATACCAGATAATGTCATTTTCTGCAGCCCCAAACATTTTTGCTTGCACAAATCAAATGCAGTCGGGTATCTCCAGTTTAGTTTGGTAATTGTCTCAGCCAGATGCTCCTCATAATATATTCTTTCAGAATACACTTGATGAAAATAATTTTCTGCATTTTTACAAATTTTCTCAACTTTTTCCCAAATCAATAGAACCACTGTCAGTCATTTCTGCAAATCTGTCAGTGCAGACACTGTTTGCACAGTAACTGTTAAAATCCAACAAATTGGCCTCAGAAAAACACAATCCACGTGGGATTCATGAAACAGCATTAAAGACCAGCCAGTCATCCTTGTTCCTCACATCTCATTCGTGTGATTGCTTTAGGTTGCTCCTTTTCATTTATCCCAAAAGACCACAGAGAAAAGTCTCCTTCTAAATTAAAGTCTCAGCAAAGAATAAAGGCATACATTAAGCTTACACCAGAAAATCTGCAGCTGAGCTCCTGCAGCATTTAAATTCTTAAGGAAATACCTGTTCTGCCACACTCCAGGCTTTACCAACCTGCAGCCCAAACACCCAGCAACACTGTCTGAAAAGCTTCAGAAGCTTTTCAAGAAAGAAGAACCAGTGTACAACACTGTCTGAAGTCCAGCGCTCGTGTGGACACTGCTTAAAAGAGGCTCAAGACAAGATCAGCTGAGTGTGACATAGACTTCAAATTTAAACTCAGAAATTAAAAAAAAAAAAAGATATCCCAAGTCTGGAGTCAATCATGTCAGGGCAGGTGGCAGCTGAACTCAGAGCCAGAGAGTGGTGGTCATGACTGGAGGACACCTGCACCAACCCCCAGCTCAAGCTGGGTTACCTACAGGAGGCTGCCCGGACCACAACCAGATGGTTTTAAGTATCTCCAAGGATGGAGACTCCACGACCTCTCTGGGCAATCTCTCATCATTCTGATTTCAATTAACTTTCTTCAGAACAGCAAATGGAGTGGTTTCCACATTATTTAGGATGCCTAGGCTAGTACATCTGGGAGATAAACTGCTTTTAACCTTGCAGTAAGGGCAGACAGCAAGCACATTACTCAAAGGTGCCTTTTCTGACAAAGACATTAGCCAAAAACTAGGCAGAACCTCTACTAACATCTCACTTCAATCATTACCTAAGCTAACTCAGGATGAAAGCAAGAGGCAGAAGTTCAACTTTTGATTTATTTTTAAATGGAAGACACTTTCAGTGTTCTTGTGTAATATCATTAGTTCCCATTTTCATTCTTTTGCTAAAGGAATAATACTTACTGCACATTGAACCTCCAGTAAAAAGCCTGAGAAATGATAAAATGCTTCCTGGCACTTCAGCTGAGACCACAGGGAGGAAGAAAAGACAAAGTGGAATTTATTGATGCTTCCATTAGAATAAAGTCATTCTTGAATAAAGAAAATATTTAAACAGACTGCCTAATGAAGTGATCACAAAGGGTCCTTTCAAAAGAGCCTAAGTGGAGTCGTCCTCATTTGTTTTCTCTTTCCACAACAGCCCCTTAAACGATCTTTGCATATTGTCTGCACTAAATCCTGCAGGGTTGCTATTTTATTTTAAAGAAAAAAGCTTTTAGGCTGCAAGGGATTCATTCAGCAAGAGCTATTATGCTTATTGTGACTCTGCTGCAGAGCCAAGGGATTTACTATGTGCTCATTAGATCTTACTTTGTTCCAAAACAATTTTTTACAATGCAAATTTTAGCACGCCGATCTACTCAGAATAATACATTCAAACAAAGGCTATTACAAGCAAAAGCTTTCTCTAATGCAGGAACACTACAAAGTCAGATTAATTACTAATATTTTAGACCACGAAGCCATCTGGGTTGTCAGTCTGAATACAGCTTTGAACGCGGTTATGAGAAGCCACAGAGATTCCTAATAGGCACAAAGAAATGCCGTGGCCAGTCACAGGGCTCAGAGGCCACAGTATGAAGCCGTCACAGATGAGGCACACTTGCCAGCTGGCCTCTTGGTGGCTGACATACACGATGGTTGATTTGTTTATGTGCTGGCACCTGAAGTGGAGAAGCCTCGCCAGCAGAGGTGCTCATTCACCAGGATGTACGATGGAAGCTACCTGAGATGAGAGGTGCGAGTTCTCCATCAGCTCTGCTATGCAACCATCTCCAGAGACGTGCCAGTGTAAAAAGAGGAAGGGAAGCGTGACAAACATCGCTGGAAAAAATGGCAGAATGGAGCAGAAGCGACTCGGTGAGTTCTGACACTGGATTTTCAGTGCTCGGGGAGCCGTGCCAGTTTCTGTCTCTTGGGAACACTCTTTAAATTCAAGTTTGTCAGATGTGACCTGCAGAGTTATTGATGGTTCAGGGTGCACTCTTGTTTTTCGAAGCATTAATTCTATCTTGTTCCTCCTCTATGACCTTCCCAAGGGAGCAGTTGTAGGAACACAGAACAATGAATATTATCATCTAGGAGATATACCTGATAGTCATTCTTAATAGTTCTATAAATCTCACTAAGTCGCAGTACTTCAAGTGCACAGCAGAGATAATACAGCCGTAAGGAACAGCACGAACCCATCTCTCATAAGTACAGAAAACGGCCAGCCCTGTGACACTACATTAAAGCATTCTCTCTTTTACTCTGATTAGCACAACTCAAGATGAAAGTAGACTTTTTTTTACCGAAAACCAATCCTTATGAGGATAATTAATAAAAAAGCGGCGAGCAATGCAAAAATAATAATAATAATAATAAAAAAGCAGCTGTAGACAAATCATTTTAGACATTCCAGCCATCCTTTCCCGTCTTCCCATCCTAAATCAACTCAGCAAGCTGAACATGTAACATATATTAAAAAAAACAAATACACAAATCATCACCTGCATATAATGGACAAGTTCACCTGCTGGGAATAGGCACCTGCTCACTAAACCAGTACATCATTATTGAATTCAGATGATGTCATCTTTCATACAATAAACGCCATATTCTTATTAGACATAAATTGCAGATGTGAGCATGACCTTCACTGGGAATGCTTATTTACCTCAGCTGACAAACCCATGATTAAGATTCTCTTCCCACGAAAAACATAAAGCTCCCAATGCTATAAGAAAGTGCAGGAGGAGAGGTGCCCCGAAACAACTGGGATGCAATAACTTGTAAGGAGAAAGCCAGAGCTCATCAAAGTCAAACGCTGAAAGACCTCTCTGAAGTTTGAAAGCAGTGCCTCTACATCACATTCCCTCCCAGCCAGGCCCTGCTACCCTTTGGCAGCTGCCAAGAACAGAAATGCCAAAAGGCACGTGATGGTTACAACACGCTCTGAATCCATCTTTCTGACTAAAGGACACTGCAGGTCTGGAACAATTTTTGGATACGTTGGAGGAAAGGCACAGAGAAGAGGAATGTTAGCGGAAGCACCGTTATGTCCTACTCATTCATTCTGCTTATATGCTTTATTGCTGCTATTAATGAACAGATAATAACATCAATCACAGGCTGTAAAGTGACTGACAAACCGAGCTATTTCATCTGAACAGAATGCTTCATACATCGCCTAAGGAGCTGGTAAAGGAATGAGATGTGGGTAAAAGGCAGAAGAAAAAGGTTGTTTGTGAATCTGACAGACAATTCCCTGAAGAATATCCAAATTTTGGGACTGCAAAGGACCTTTCTAGATTCCATGGCTCTCCAGGGAAACCTGAAGCGAGGTGTACCTCCTGTCACAGCCTTGTATTGGCTCATCTCATTTCAGTTCCTCGAGACTAGTTATTCCCAGTCACAGAGATTTAAACTGAGGCTGGTTCAGCTGACAAATATTTTGTTTGGGGGATTTCTCATTTCTGGATTTTGTTTTTATGTTTCATTTTCTCGCATAATGAAACCAACAGAAATACATTGACTATGGCTTGTAAATGCTAGCTAGGTGTGTTTTTATCACCTTAAACTAAACAGGACACATTCCATCTAGCATGAGAATGTGAAAATACACATTTGGCAGTATTTTTCCCAAGAGCTAAAAATGTCATCACAATCAAGCACTGTAAATATTGGCTTCAGCTTACTGGGAAGATAGTGTCCTATGTTATTGAAGTTTTTAGTGGATAAGGGATGTTCTTTGTTTGCAAGAGATTTCTAGAAGTTAAACATATAGAGGTACAGATCTGGTTTCAATAAAGCGCTGGGCAACTCAAAACATGGAAAAAAATCATGTTGAAATAAAATATTTTACTTCATCTGACATCAGAAAATATCTATTTTTGAGAACCTAATTAAAAAAAATGATAATGCATTCTCCTTTCTCAGTGGCTAACCTTAGATAGGAAATACCCTTGACCAAATGTGTATTCTCTTGTCCCCAAAAAATTGTTTGGAAAATCCAGTTACAGACTCAAAGGACATGGCCCGATTACTGAGAAAACACCGATGTTTATCTGTTGGCTATAAAGCTTCCACAATTGAGTCATTTATCACAACTCTTCACTCCTAGGCTGGGAACTTACATACCAATCTTCTGATCTGAGCAGGTTTCTAAAAAACCTTCAGTTAGAGACAGGCTTGAAAATAAACGATGCAGAAGAAAGCCCCATGCTTTGGACCAAGTCCACATTTGCCACCTTGGACTCATTACTTCTTGCTTAGCCAAAGAGAAAGGTAAGCTACAGCTAAAAGACTTTCACATAAATTTATCTCCTGTTCTTCACCCTGGTATTGGACTGCCTCATACTGGGCTTCAGCAGAAGCTCCATCCTGATCCTTGGAGGCAACTGTAAGGCACAGCTCAGCAGAGGTTAGAAACGTTTTGTATCGTCATTCCTTGCTTTTATGCAAAGTCTTTTGTCTTGACACCTGGAAGTGATTTGCACACACCCACTGTGAGCAGTGAGAAAAGCATCCCAATTGAGCACATGAGCAAATGAAAAGGGATGTTTTTTGTGCCACCTCTTGACAACTCTGTACTTACCAAAATCCAATGCCTCTGCGACTTTCTTGGTATGGAAAAGATTAGAGGAATTTGGACATCTTGCAGTTAATGATCTACAGCAGTTTAAGTTCTCAGACAGCTGATAAAGTTTTACTCCAAAATATATGCTTAACTACAACAAAATAAAAGCAACTCCTCTGTTATTCCAGTAATTTTTATTTCTGGAGGATGGTAGCAGTCATTAAATAGTACCTCATCAAACCTTGAATTTCCAAGAACTGAAAGAGGCAGTGCCACAGGTTTAAGTAATTCCTTCATTGGACAGTGCCACAGGTTTAAGTAATCCCTTCATGACACAGCTGATGGGTTTTACCCCGCTGAGTCACAGGTTCTCTTCATTTACTGAGCTCTGGGTTTTATCCAACTAGTTATTTGTGGAGCATTGGTTGGAAAGTATTTGGGCTACCAAAGAAATAAGGAAGAGCCTTTCCTACTATTCTTTTTCAAACTAAAGACAGCTCAGTGTTAAAAAACCTTTTCTGGTAAAATGAGATAGATGATGAAAAATAATTACGTGGGCTGCATTGCTTTGCCTATCATCTACAAGAAAATTTGAAAAAAAAAATAAAGCTCTACATCATTTTTATGAAGGCGCTGCTCTGGACTTTCAGTTCATTTAATTTTGCCCTAGAGCATCTTTGCTGTGAGCAACATGGAATACAATCCACTTGCCTGTCCTAATGCCTCTGAATAATCTCTTTCCATCTTTTCTCAGAGCCAGGCTGTCACAGGCTGGTAATACCTTCGCAAATATGAAATAAGACAAAAGCAATAAACACAGCTGAGGCCCTCAGGGATTTCTTTGCTTTCTCTAACTATGGTGTCCAGTGTATCAAAACCCTGCCTTCTTGCCCTGTGTCAATGTTTACATGCTCTGCTGCTCCTGCTGTGTGCGTTTTCAGAGGAATTCCAGTCTTATCATCTGCTTTGTCAGCTGATGGCAACAACTATTTCGTTTTTCCCATTTCTCCTGTCACTGCCACCTTCTGCCAACCAACAGTGGTCACAGCCTCTGCTCTGCAACTGAACTGTGCCGAGCAATTCCATTATTATCTGAAGGATGCTGTGCTCAGAACAAAGCGTGATGAGAGTACTCTGCATCATTAGAGAGGAAAGGGCTTTGTGGCTGCCTGTGCCACATCCCTGAGGCAAAGCTGTGGGTTACATGGTTTGATCTGACTGGGCTGGGGGAGACCCCGATGCAGTCAGGCTGTTGTAGGGGCTCTTCAGCGTTAACAGGAGCTAAAAACACCTTTTAACTCTGAGTCAAATAAGTAAGTGTGCTTCTGAAAATACCCATGAGAAGAACTGAAGAACCTGTTATCTTTCCTATTTATGCAATTTTCATAACAGAACTGTACATCACACTTATCTCATTAGCAGCCATCACCTCGGGCAGTACATACAGTGTGGGTGGGTTTTCCTTTCTCTGATTACCTAGGAAGTCTTGCTGCCTCTAATTTTCCTTCAATCTCATGAATTGCCACTGCAATCTTTATAGCTACAGAAGCTTGGAATGTAATGCTCTACACCAATATAATAACCAACATAACAATTTAATACCTAGGAAACTTTATGAAGAAAGTGGCACACTTCCAAGCAGTGCCTCTTGGTAATGAAGTCGGGCTAAAGATGCCTGCAGTAGAAAAGCTCCCTGTCTGTGTGGAGCCACCTAGAGTACAACATGCTGGTTCTTAGGGCGGTCAACAGCAACCTCACCAAACCAGACAGCACAATCTGGTTGCCCAGCCCAATTTGCAAGGCTGTAGCAATGCATCCGCCAATGAATTGTTAATCCTTTTCACAATGGACCTAACAGAATGAATTACAGTGAGGAGGCAAGCAGAGCTCCTCTAATTGTCTCATGGATGGGTTTGGGTTGGATGAACTTTGAAAACTCTGCTTTTCATCATAACAGCGAGGCTGGAAAAAGCACGGAAGATGTCTCACCTTTGGATTTCATTTTAACTGGAAACACTGTAACCCATCCCCAAGGTGAAATCAGCATTCTTAAGAAAACTTAACTTCAGTTTGCAGAACTGTGTCCTCCTTTCACTGCCGTCAGCAGCCTGTAGCAGACCTAATCAAGCAGTCATTATGTACTTAAACTAGAAGAGTAAGGAAGAAAAATGATTTATGTGAATAAAAAGAGGATGGGTCACAATAGCAGCAATGACTTGGTAGGGTTATTTCTCACACCTGAAAGCCTGGTTACACACAAGTACCTCAGCCACGAGGGAATTATACAAATCTTTTGTGCAGGTAAAATTGTCCATTATGCACTTAGTCTGATGCACTGTAACAATTTGTTTCTTTTCACAAAACCCTAAGGAATGTTTCCAATAGAACTTCAAGAGTCAGAGCGGGCGAAAGGCTTCCTTGCCTGTGAAAATGCCCATGCTTCAATTGTCAGTGCCTCTCTGCACATAAAGCTGCCTAAGTGCTTAACACTCCCCTTTTGATGCTTTGTAAGAAGCACGCCCTAAATCCATCCTTGGCATACAGTCTGTATCCCCTATTACCTTCGCTTTTTTCCTCCGATACCTTTCATACAACAAAAGACTTAATTGTACTTTCAGCTTAGCTGCTGTAAATTTACAATAAAGTAATTGACTTGAGTGAAGTTAGTCTGAAACTATCTGAGCCTAAAGGCAGAGTGATGGATCTCTGTAATCATCTCCTACTTAATCAAAACACAATTCAACCTAACTGCGATTACATGATTTCAAATGAGGAGGAAGCCTTCATCTTTTGTTTTGATAAATTCTGAGTCCTTTACATGCTCGGAGGTGGTGTTTAATCAGTGAAGGGCATTCTGAGCATGACCCAGGGACAAAAATGAAAAATAATCCCAGCAACAGCACGTAATGAATGTGGTATTTCACGAACAACTTGGCTGAAGTGTTGAGCTTAGCAAAAGTAGGCTAAGTTAGCAAAAGATGTACTCATCAATAGCAAAATACCCCGCCTTGTTGCACTTCTCTGATACTGCACAACTCGTACAAGTTACTGCACAAGAAACAGTTTTTAAAAGAATTTACAATCATTTTGTATTCAGAATAAATTCCCTCGCTGAAATGACATTAAACTGCCGACAAAATATACAAAGGAAAGCTGGTTTCATATATTCATGACTTAGACTGTGTCAAAAGCACTGCAGACATTAATATCAAACCATGACTACTTCTAATAGAAACTATGAAAGAAGCCAAAATAAAACATGTTTTCTAAAGCAAGAAGCTGAAAAAACATGTCTCAGAATGATAAAGAGATTGTAGAAAATTCAGGTACTGATTTCATGGGTATTAACTATCCATAATATACATATGTAAGAAGATGGTATAACACTGTGGGTAGGGCATTTTTATGAGAAGGAGATCTTGCTTGAATCCTTTGTTCTGCCAAAACCCGAGGAAGTATTTGAGTATTTGAATGTTTCCCTCCCTGCCTCCATGTACTTATATGTAAAGGGCAAATAATAAAACTGCCTTCTCTTAACAACAGGAGGCTCTGAGGAGGAAAACGATACGTAGAAACAAAATACTTTGCTTTTTTTGGTCATTAAAATGATTTTTTAAAATACTGACTGCCAGCTTCCAAGTAAGTAGGCAGAACACGGCGCTAACTCAGACTAAGGGAGGTCCTCCAGATAGCACAGATTACTGGGGTACCTCAGTTTGAAGGCTGCCCATGTGAGGCACGTTATAAGAAACAGGGGTCAGTGAATGCATTTCTTTTCAGCCCCCTGCAGTTATTTCCCAGGTTGGAATAGCAAGAAGGTGATGGCCAAGGGGGTGCCCCACTTTTCAGTGCTGCACGATTCACCATGCTACAAAATCACCGAATCATTAAGGTTGGAAAATACCTCTAAGCTCATCCAATCCAACCGTCAGCCCAGCCCCACCATGCCCACTGACCACGTCCCTCAGTGCCACATCTTCATGTTTCTTGAACCCCTCCAGGGGTAATGACTCCACCGCCTCCCTGGGCAGCTGTGCCAATGCATTACCATTCTTTCAGAGGAGAATTTTTTCCTAATATGTGGCATGTTATATTGTAATCACTGCCTTTTGTCAGATGGATCATCACAGGCATAGGGGCACATGCCAATAAATGCATGTAATTCTCATAATTCAGCCTTAACTGAAGTGCCATTGTATGAAATGGTTACGACTCCTAGCAATTTGAACAGAACATCTTAGGGCAAACCAGCATTTTATGTCAGCAATGGATGACATCTACACAAAGAATTAAGTATATTTTGTCTCTCTAAGTGCCTGACCTTCAAGGACTGCAATTTAAACTGTTTGTACGTCATGAACAGTACAGCTTTTATGGCCTTCACCATTTCCAGCCATCTGCAGCTCCAGAACAGGCCTTGTTTGCAACGGGGGAGGATCAGCTCCCCTCTTGTGTAATGAGATACTGCAGCTCTGCTTTCTCAATGTTTCTCTACATCAAAATGATAAAGGAGAGTAGTTCTGGGAAATAATGTAGGTAGAAAGGAGGAGATTCACTGAGGTTTGGAGGAGTAGGCATCCAGTCACTGGCTTCTCCTGCCTCTTTGCAACACTTGAGAGAACCATTTGGTTCCCCAGCTGCTAGATGGTCCCCTGGGTGCCACTTTCCTCCATGTTATGCCATGCTGGCCCAGCTGCTGTTATGAGAAAATAGAACTACAAGTACAGAAGCACTGGAGGTGCTTGGCTGTCCCAAACTGAGGGGATCAGCAGCACCAGCAGGGTGCAGGTAACACCCTCAGTTCAAAAGAAACAGAATCCATTTTCATCAGTTGCAATACAGAAGTTGAATCTATAAACATAAAGCATCTGCTTCCTGAAAGTGAAAGAGAAGAAAAAACGAGAGAAATGTCATGGCTTTAAAATGATAAAAGTCCTTGTAAGAATAATGTATTGTATTTGCTAAAAAGCCATGTAGCATCGTTTGTCAGTTATGAAATTTTAAAGTGAGGATCAAAAGGCACTGAGGATGGAGTACTTACCCAACACTGCTCTATTTCTCTTTGCTGAAGATCAGCGTGACAATCACACTGCTGCCAAACAAACGCCTGGTGTTGACAGGTGGTGGCGAATAACCCTGCTGCATGGAACTGGGAGTTGCAGGGATGACAGCACTGCACACCAGATCCTGTGTTGCTGCTTGGTGCTGAGAACAAAGCCAGCCTGCTCAAACCTGCGGCCACAGAGATACAGCCACTTCTTACCCTATGCCATCTCCTCTGCAGCTGACTGCTGTGCAGCTCAGTAAGCAGTGGGACCTCATGGTTCCTCCCTGCAGAGCTGCTCCCAGCACGTCCTGCTGCTGCAGTTGTGCTCCCCTGGGGCAGCACCCTGCACTTCCCCTCGAGCTGAAACTGCAGCTGCAAGGGAAATTTGCTGAACTTCAGGTGAAAATACCTCAGCATATCTTTCAATGATGTTTTTAAACATAATCTTCAGTTTGAAACATTGAAACATCCTGCCTAGCAGTGTCCGGATGGGGCTCAGGCATCTCCAGGGCAGCATTTCTTGATGACTTGCACCTTCAGAAGGCACACAGCTGCTCACACCAGCACAGCATCACACGAGGGCATCGCTGCTGTAGAAACACATCATAGGAAAGCAGTGCCTGCTTCAAGGTGCGTGCTGCCCTCACAGACAAATGGAGGAAATAAATGAAACAGAGCGAGGACCTTCCCTATAAACTCCACACTTACCTAACCTAAGACCCAGAGAACAGTGGAGCTGATATTTCTATTCAATTCTACTTTCCAATCTGAAGGAAGGATTTGTTATTTCTTCCTCCCTTCCAGTTAAGGTCTCTTTCCTTACTGTTATCCTTTCCTAGCTGCTGTATCCTTCATTTTCAATGGAGAACCACGTTGGTTTGAACACCTCCCTGCTGCTTTCTCACCTGCTGTTTCCTTTGCTGTGTCTTTGTGCAGAATATCGCCACAACATCTGTCAAGTGTGTCACTTGCTGCTTCTTTTCAGGCAGTCATTCCACGAGCTAAGACAGAATGCTTCACAGCATGCCTGCATTCACCTCCATGCAGCAAAGCATGTGCCTCATTTTAACCAGGCACTCAGTTCCTGTTGACATCAAGGGGACTGAAGTGCTTCACAGCTAAGAGGCAGCCCAGAGCTGTGCTGAGCTGGGGCCTAAATATTTATTTAATTCCAGGCAATCATATACCATTGAAATTATACCTAAACACTGAATTTAGTTTCGACTTCAGTTCAACTTCCACAAGGTTTCTGTTTCAGGGGAGGTGTCACAGCTCTGGCTTCCAGATTATTCCATTTTAAACAAACCTCACCAAAAGCAGCAACAGAAATATGGACTCAAACATGAGATGTGTTACCTAACTGCAAACTTCACACAGGGAGGATTTGGCAGAACTGCGGTCAAATTACTAATTTCCAAGCAGAAATTCAGCGGGATTTGAACTTCCAGATCACTGAGTGTCACCTGGAAAATCTCACTGTATTTACTGATTTCTTCTTACATCAGATGCACGTCTGGTATCATAAAGAACAGATGCGTGCTACTGCACGTGTGCTTGGGAGGTAGGAGAGAAAGGGAGAGACACTGAATTGCAAGCCAGGATGGCATCTAATACATTAATAAAATTACTTAGTTTCCACTCCAGTTGATTTTGGGGGGCTCGCAATTAATCCAGACAGTTCTAAATTATCAGAAGACTTGGCCTTTACTTTTCTTCTGAGTTATCTCTACCGGTTGCCTGTCAAAATACGTCTTGGGCATTCAACTGGGCAAGCAGCCAAGATTCCCTTTTTTCAAACTTTATGTTTTATTTAAAGCTTCTTTTGGAAAGGTTTAGTAGTATTTATCTACTGCAAGCAAGTGGGCAGGGCTTACAAGAGAAGCTTTGTTCAGCAGGATTTGGTGTCATGCAGGCTTGCTGCCTTGTTTGAGCACCTCTCTTTTGTGTGAAGGATTTGTTATTTGTTTGTTGTCAAGATGCCTCTGGGTATCAGCCCCCACTTCTTACAAAGCGATTATTTTTCTGTTCTTTTCCATGCTGTTCCCCTCCAGCAGTTTCAGCTGCTGTAATACTCGAGGATACTCCAAAAGGCAGAAAGATAATGCAGGGATGTGGAAAAAAAAATACTGTAGTAGCTCCTGAAGTAATTTTCACTTGAACTGGTTTCTCAGCCCCTAAACTCTAACTCCTCTTTCCTTGCTTTCTCAATTCCCACTCAATAGTTACTGTTAGTTTTCTAACTGTCATAGCTTTAATTGTGCCCGCACGGTCCCATAACACTGCTACCAGATCCTGTGAAAGTTGACTCTGGAAAATATAAAGTATCTTGGCATCTCAGGGTACATCACAAGTAATTTATCTCTCTTGTATTTTCTTCAGCATAGCTTATTTTCTCCTCAAGCCATAGAACTGAGAGCTGGCCCATGTCCAGCACGGTGCAGGCAAGCAGCACAGCTCCTGCAGTGTGTCACACAGCCTGGCACAAGGTCTGGTGTGTGTGGTCTGTAAGAAATGGAAAGCAGTCACACTGCTCAGCAGGGTTGGTTTGGAAATCAGACCACAGGTCAGCAATGTGGAAGGTACCACTTGGGCAATCTCAGCCCCAGCTCTCCCATGGGGAAAAATAAATATCAGAAAGCCCTATTTTCTCTTTTCGGTGGGTGCAGACTGCAAACTAGATTTGTTCCCTTGCTTGTCCTCTGAGCAAGTGGAGGAGCGAGCAGCACATGCACAAAGTATCAGTTCCAAAGGCACGAAGCATTCCAAGCTGTCTGAACCTAGCTCTAAATTCAAGCTGTTCTGATTCTCTGGTACATAAATACAGAAATAGCTAGTCTGGCACCTTTCAGCTTTCTTCAGGATTATAGTTCTAAAAGCGCCATGCCTAGAAAAGCATCAACAGCTTTTGATTTGCTAAGGCATTTGACTCAAGCCTATTTAAGAAAATGGAAGAATAAATAAAATCTAGGTTGAAATTCTGGGCACATCACAGCTTCCCAGTGCACACCTTGGGCAGGTGTGAGGAGGCATCTCATCACTGACTTCCAGTAGAGCACACTGATCCTCTCAGCTGAGAATCAGACACAACCCCTTTATCTCTCACCACAGCAGAGCTTTGGGACATCTCAGGAATAAAAAAAAATGCAATATCAGCAGGTTTACACAGGACTGATAAATAAAAGCCTAATGGGAATGATGTAACCTTGCACAAAATAATAGTAGGGGTGCATGAAAAAGCATTAGATCATGCAAAAATCATACAGTAACACTATTAAAAAAAGAAAAAGAGATACTGCAGTAAATCCAGTGATGAATGTGCTGATAACTCATTTCTTAGCTTCGTGTCACCACTGTAAATCAGAGGCCATTTATCAAAAGACTGGATGTTATTTTCTTGGTCCATCTTCAGCTGGAAGCTGGTTTCATCTTCAGGTTTGCAGATTTAATGGCTAGAATAACATTTACAGTCCAGAACTTCAACCTGATTCTCATCCTACATAGAAGCTTGCCTCCAAATGTTAGGCTACCATTTCTACCAGATACTTTCAAGTTCTTAAAGAAGACTGAGGTTGCCAAAAACAGAATGAGAATAAATAACTGTGGACATGTGGGAGAATGAAACGAGAACCAAATTTTTAATCTGCAAACTCTGAAGGCAGAATGCAACCCAGATTTACCTGTGTCCTCATGTCTATGCCTCACCACTCTGAATTAACATTTGACAACCACAAATTAAAACTGAGAGCAGTGTGTCCTCATGGGATGTCCAGGAAACCTGGGCTCTTTGGCCATTGCTGCTCTATCCCCACTGCATGACCTTTAGTAGGTGATGCTCCCATACTCATTTTCCCTCTAACTCCTTTGCCTCTTTCACCAATTTGACAAAAAGATCTATGTCAGGTACATAAATCTGTCCATGGACAAAGTCACTGACTGTGACTCACTCCCACCAGAGCAGCACGTGGCCTAGTATAGCAGGAAATCCACCTTAGGGTTCCAGTGGCCAACGACTCAATCTAACACATATTTTTCCTTTTTAGCCAGGTATTTTAGGGCTTTCCAGGACAGGGATAATTAAGATTGATTTAACTGTAAGATATCAAAGTGAATGTACACAATTAAATAAACATATTAGACAACTGTGAAAGCTCTAGCTTAAGCGTATAGCAGCATCCCATTGAAGATCTTGGTTTAGCAACCTGGAGCCACTTTGCACATACTTGCTAGCTTCACACTTTGAATTGATTCACTCTGTCAAATCAGCCAGACATTAGTTTAACATCCTCTTCTGAAGAGATGTGTCAGATTCTGAAAACACTTTGAAATCTGTCACAGACAAGTAACTGAGGGGAGCGATTTAGTCTTTACTGTTGATACAAGTAAACAGTTTACTGTTACCTTTTTGAAATGCTGAAGTGAAACACCAAGCAGCGAAATGCATTTATGCCAGTTGGAAAAGCAGTCTAAAACCAGAGTTGGTAAACATATTTAGACAAATGACAAGGAAAACAACTTCACTGGGGACACTTGAAACAAGTGTATATAAAGCACTGCCAGCCTCCAGCATCCCACCCAGGATTTGTTAAAAACAACAACAAGCCCACCAAGCAAAAGCCAACCACAACCAACCAACCAAACACACACAGTTCTGGTCACTGACGGCCACATGTCCTGAACACAGCTCGTGCACCTGAGCACACCAGCCCAGAATCACTGCCCACAACACCTGCTTGTAAGAACTCTTCATAATGTATTAATGAAAACTAAACCTGTAAACTAACACACGATTATGTTTCTGATTTAGATCTTGCTATTGAAACAAGTCATAGATCTATTTAATACACTCATCACACACATAGCTATGTTCTCCCATCTGCACATGACAAAGTCAGGTAAGACTCACAATTGCCAGCTCTCTTCATGCATCTGAAATATTCAATTTTTTTATTACCTATGTGAAAAATGACAGTGCAGATCTCATTACACATGCTGAGAGAATGACATCATGGTTATCCCACCTGAAAAGATGCAGTGGATTGAGCGCAGGGTTTACATTACGTACAAACACCTTGCTCTGAACAGCCTGTTGGAAAGCACAAATAGCCTCACCAGCCCTCTGTAAACTGGCTGAAATACAGTAACAAAGGCTGCCACTGTGTGGTCAGTTATTTCAGTATTCAGGTAAACCCAGGATGTTTTTATTTACTTCCTCACTTCAAGTGGAAAACTGAAAACCAAATTGCTTCACCTTGTTCCACCAATGCTTTGTATGCAAGAACAAACCAAGGCTTTACATATATGCTAACAGCAAATAAATAGAAAATTCTTTGTGCTGAGTGATATTCTTAGATGCACCTCCAACCTTGCTGCCATCAGACTAAAGGCAAAGAAGATGCATTTCCTTTCTGCTAGAGAGGAAAGGGAGCTGCCATCAGGTCAGAAAAGGATGGTACAGCAAGCTTTAAAGCAGAGGAAGCCGAGATGTTGGCTGCAGCACACAAGCATTAGTCTGCAAATGTTTGGGGACAGATTACTATGTTATGTAATTATTTTATGGTCATTCAACAGATCCTTTCACTGCAGCCTTTAACTGCTTTCATCCCATATACTGACACGGCTTCAGGTTGCCTTGCCTTGCAAGGGCACAAGGCCAGCAAAACCCTTCTGTCCCTTTCTGTCCTACCAGTGGCAGTAAAACCCTGCTGATGCAGTCAGTGAACACACAAAGCAAACGCCAAAGGCTGCTGTTATTGCTGTCGGGTATTCAGAGTCCATAAAGTTTGCAAAGTGGCACCTACGACAAAAATCCCTACGACATCAACAGGTTTCCTCTGATACAAACAAACACATATTACTTTTGAACAAACCAACCTCAGTGATCTGCTCAAACAAGCCAACGTGTGATGTAAATGGGGATATATGTGAATGGATGACAGGAGAAGGAGTGGGGAAAATAGATCTGTTTTTATTATAGTGATTATTAAAGGGCATTACTCACAGGAAACCCAGATTATAGTAAGAATAAAGGCTTCAAATCTGTCCTATTTCAGGAGAAAAACCAAATGCTTACATTACATCACACTGAATGTTTTCTTCCTTCCAGTTAAATTGATTTTCACAGTATTATGTATCTAATTAGAATGTGACCATTAAAATATTTATCTCTGGACCCTATTGGTACTGAGGAAAAGAAAACTTACCAATCTAAAGAGAGGCGACAGATATGCTGTGACTCAGGCCTGGAGAGCAAGAGAATTTCTGGTCTGAAGAGGGGTTGTCAAAGTGCTCATTCCTGATGCTGAGTCACTGACTCAACAATCAAATACAATTCTATTAGTTTAAATGTCAGGAGGGAAGGGATACAGCAGAAATACAGAGATCTCTCACCAGTTCTATAAAGAGCAGCTTCCCAAAGCTACTGCAAACCATGTGCAATGTAAGCCTGGACATTTATGTGTCCTTACATTTCTCATTACACAGCAATTAAAGATTTTATGCTACATCCTGGTAGCATGTAATTTAGCCATAAATAGCAAGCCCCCGTGCAGATTCATTCTGCAAGGATGGTACTAATTGCCCTCAGACCTTCAGAAGATCTACCCGCAACTCGAGTGAAAATCACAGCAGCTTCAATACTTCACTCCTGGTATGAACCATTTGCTTCTCGGACACTGATTGATATCAAACACATTTAAAACACTGGAAACAAAGCAAAAAGTTGCAGTGCAAAAGGAATGCTAAGAATTCAGTGAGAAATAAAAAAAAAAAAACACCACAAAAACTCACTGGCAGCTCCAAATAGAAGGGCCTTCTGCTGGAGGAAATGGAACCAACTGGGCACCAAGAGGGCCGAACTGAGTCTTAGACGGCACCTTCACGTCTGGCCTTCATGGAAGGCAGCTTTCACAGTATGAAGAACAGTGTTCTGCCTGCAGAGAGGACAGCTAAAATTTACCCCTCAGTTTCTTCATGGTATTTCTCTACTGGTCCAAGCCCCCAAGGCCAACAGACAGTGCAGTAAACAAATGTTAATGTGGCTCATTCTTTCCAGTTAATTAATAGTTCTTCTCAGAAACCATTTAGTAAGTTATCTGGATGATGAATAGTGCTTTGAAAGGGTTTTGCAGTTACAAATAACACCATTCTGTCTTCCTGTTCCACAGCTGGTTTTATTAATAGAATCCTTTCATAGATGAGAGCTGATCTGCAAGAACATTTGCTAAAATAACATCCAGAAAAATATTGCATATAGGCTGTTCTGAATCCCTAACCCCTCAGAAGTACAGCTCAGTGCTGGGAAACCATGAGGATGCTGGCTGGAACTAAAGGACATGGACTGCTTTCAGGAATGAGAGCCTGACATCCTCATGTGAGAAGCTGCTGTTTTCCAACTTTCCATAAAACATAGAAGTTTCTAATGAGGAAAAATATACCTGCTCTATCTCCTATTGAACTTTATCAAGCCTAATGTGCTCTACTGATTCATTTTCACTTAATTGGTTCTAAGATGTTGCCTCATTATTAGTTGAGCTCCAGGCATTCATCCCATTTTGGAAAGGTAAATTGGCCCTAAACCCAGAGAATTACTCCTTTAATTAGGTTGGATTGATCAGAAAGGCTACAAAGATCACCCACATTAACTACAAATCAGTACATGTACCCTGCCTAGAGTCAGGGAGTGACAAATGACCACGAAGGCCTCGTCCTGGAGCACCCACCAGAGTGAGACCAGGCACGAGCCGCCCCAGCAGGCCGCCCTTTGCGCAGGCCATAGATTGCAACGATGTTTAGTTGAAATTCCTTATTGCAATGAACTGAACCTTCTCAAAGTAGAAGATGCCAGGAAGGAAAGGTGTTATATAGATTTCCAATACCAACCAAAGAGCCTCAAGCTTGGAGCCAAAATTCTGTCAGTGTGCTTCTCTGTGGAGTGCCTTGTTCATGGATTGTCATTACTTACCCAGCTTTGTAAACTGCTCATTCCAGGGCCCCCTTTGGTATAAGCAACTGATCATCACTTGCCATCAGCTGTTGTATATTATGCACATTAGTAGAGTTCCCCATGGAAATGTAGCGTAATAGAAGCAGTTAGTTATATTTTCCCCCATAAGAAAAAAAATAATCGGGATTTCTGCAGAAAGAAGCTTTTGCACATATAAGAATTAATAACAAGCACTATATGTTTCCACGCCAAATGGCAGAGTAGGGCAGTATAAAGCTATCCATGAGTTGGTGCCTGGCTAACTTAATGCATATTCTGGGAGGGATTTTTGAAATTGCTCTTGAAGAGCTCTTGTAAGAGTCTTTGGTTTCCAATGATGCCTCTGCTTCAGAGTTATCCTACGTCACCAGCCAGCTCTTAAGAAGAGCTGAATCACTTGCATTGGGGTGTAGAGGACACTGCCATTTGGACGGTGCCAAAGTGTATTTAAAGAAGTTTCCCGTCACTTCATTCATTACAAATTCCATTGGGGGATTAAAAAAATTCTTAGAATACAGATACCCCTGTTTGCAAAAACTCATAAAGCAATCTTGGTTATATGCAAAACATCTGCACTCCGAATTCTGTAAAGGCTATAAATCTGTATTATGCTCCTCTGCACAGCAGTATTTATCTTTGTTGTTTAGTGCACCTCTGCACTGGAGAATTCATTAGGAAATAGACAGAGTCATGCAGAGTAGCTACAAATTAGTGTTCTGCCTGAAGATATGCTATTGATTTTCTATGGTGCTCCTGGATTTGCATGTTTGCCAGTTATTTTAACCATAATACTATAATGCATGACAAAGAGCATCCTCAGGAGGAAAGTTTCAGCCCAAAGCTGCACTTTGGTAGAGTGATAAGCCTTCAGAGAATGCCAGAGAGAAAAAAACACCCAAACCAATGGCTAGATGGCTTAGGTTTACCCTAGCACATGAGATGGAGCGAAAAAAAAGAAAGAAAAAGGTAAATTTCATAGCCTCCTGTCTTTGACCCTCATACAACACTAATAGGGGCACCCTGTCTTTTGCCACTCGTCTATAAAATCCTAAAACTGAGTTGGTTGTAACTAGTCAGCAAGCAATTATTATAGAAGAGTCCATTGATCACATATCATGATTAACCAGATAATCTGCTTCATACTTCCATTAAAGAGTGCAATGGGCATGATTAATTGCTGCAGGGGGTAAAATTACAGCACAGCTAGTGGAGAACTTGCTTTCTAATACGGAGAATCCCATTACCGTTAATGGAAATTTAACAGTCAAATCCCCCATGGATCACTTAGAAAAAAATTACCCCTTAAGGTTAAAGGGGATTTCATTAATAGTATTCTAGGATGCTCTGATTTAAAAGTACTGTAAACCTCCAGTGTCATGTAGAAATATGCACCCTACTGCGTTTTGCATATCCCTCGTTATTATACCAATCACATCACCCTTCACAAATGTAATTTCAAAACACAACTTGGCCTATTGAAATGTAAGGCACATTATGGGTAAATTTTCTAAAAGTTATTCAAGGAGATTTATCTCCTAAATTCCTATTAATATTAATGAGAATTGCCCAGCTATGTTGCCAGACGCTACTCTGAAAATGAACCCCAGTAGCCATCTATCAGGCTCCTTGATTCTTCATGCCCACATATAGCAGAATGTACAATATACGTAAAGTCTGAAAATTAGGCTGGAAATCTAGGTGCCACATTGTCATGGCCAGTGACATTTAACACTTCATCCCGTGCTGAGGATGAGATGTAAATAGACCCTTACGAGTGGCTTTCTGGAGTGCTGAGCTTCAAGAGACAATACAAGAATGTCACTAGAACCTGGATGAAGGATACATAGAAAAATATTAAGTTGTCACTCTAGAGAGCCTTGCTGACTGTCAGTCCCTGAGAGACATTGATGACCTGAAGTGTTCCTATTGTTGGGCAGCCAAGTTAAGAGTTAAACTCCTGCTGAAGTGCAACGCCTACAGTCTGTAGGAACTTAGGTCCATTAAGTTGGACATCCAAAGGAATCATCTTTTAAATCTTTGGTCCTAGTACACAGGGAGGCCAGTACACAAGAGGAGGCTCTGACTGTCTGTTACTCCTGACTGAAAGAAGGTTGGGTGCCAACAGGGAAGGAATACGCATGAAGCAAAAGGAGAGTTGCAAATATTGAACTGTGAATCTCAGACTGATGCCACTAATCACTTAGAATAAATTATTTAGCTATTTTACAGTTTACAGTTAAGTCACAATTTAAGCAGCATATTCACAAATTCATGCATTGCTCATAATGAAGTTTCTGGACATGAATTGTTAACATGACCGTGGCTAATTATTATACAGCTTGATATTGGCCAAAGTCATACAGAAGGCATTTTAGCTTAAGAATGTTGAATCTAATTTTAAATAAAATTTCAAGACATACTGTATGATAACTGGTTTTTAATTGATAGGTCAAACAGATCTATTAAGAATGAACAGCTGACAGTTGTTACGTGTGTCTATTAGAGAGCAGACATCTGACCTCATAAAATATATTTATTAGCTGATACAACCAGACCCAGGTCTTCAGAGGAATTAGTTACTGAAGGTGATATTTTAATTAAAATCCACACAGGTTCATCACCTACATAACAGGTATGCATGAATTGCTAATGTCTATATTGTATGGGAAGATAATGTTTCATTGATCAAGTGTCTGTATAAGGTATATAGTAGGCAAGCTGGGGAGAAAAACCTTGGTTCTCCTTCCTGGGGTGGGCTGTCACAAGGCTAGGAAAGGAGAACAGTTTGTTTTGGATTGTAAGATGTCTGTGCAATGGCCCAGCCTCTTCCCAGAGCCTGAGAACAGAGATGGCAAAACGGCTTAGAAGACAAAAATTAAATGCGAGTGAAATTTAAATTTCCTGAGGAAGTGGCACGTCAGCTGGAGCAGTGGATCACTGGGGAGGGAGCAGGGAAGGCAGAGCAGTGTAATACATGCAAATCACACAGCTATAATTTATCATGCGAATCCACTCTCACAACATTATACTGCATGGCACAAAATAAAGTCCCCCAGGACTCATCTTCTGGCTTACTCTGAAGCTTTAAAGGTTTGCCATTTGAGAATTAATGTTTACAAGATTTGAATACAACAGACATTGTGAGTGAAAATACTAAGAAGCACTTTTGTGGGCGTGCAAAAACTATCCCTAATAATCTATGCAGCCTTTTTGACTGAAGATGCTCTGACCCTTATGAGAAATCCCCTGTCTGCTACATCTGGCATGCATTTAAGAAGCTCCAGTTCAAGGAATCCTGCTGCTTTTTTTCTTTTCTATTTACTTTGACAATTTCTTTGCCTCATTTCTAAATTGAGCGCTATATTTTGAGGGCCAAGGAAGCATTACCTTCATCCCCTTCCCAACTGCTTTGCCAACATTTCCCCTTCCTCCCCCGCCCCATTATGCCAGCAATCAGAAAAGCACACATGTTGAGGCTTGGAGCCACCGGCCTGCGCTGGCTAATCTTGCAAGAGCTTCTTCACCATTCTCAGTCCTTCCCATTAGGCAACTTGCTTCGTCGGATTCAGCACTGTGGCTGATTTTTCTTCTTCCAGCATTCCATGTTACCCATTCTCAAGGCTGCCCTTAACACCAACCACAGGCACAGTGCATGATGCGCACCATCCCTCTGCTGGAGTTCTTGTGATAGGAAACGCCCTCTCTTTCCCAGACTTCTCTTTCTCAACCTCTGGCTAAATTACTGTATTTCTATACGAATAAAGGCACTTCTCTGAAAGGAAAAATGCTTTTTGTAATCCCTTCCTTCATATTCTACCACTTTGCATGGATTGAGTGTGTAAGAATTTGTCACTGCGCACAAACAGCATGACATATATAGGACAGATTTATAATAGTCCCGTTTAAATTATATATATGCTATTGATTATGCATATTAATGCAGTCATTCATGTCAACGTGATGATTGCATATTTATAACTAACACAGCTGCAGCTACACAAAGCATTCAGAAATAAAACTTAAAGCCCCCTTAAAGGCAGATCTGCTCTCACTGTAGAAGATTGGTTGAAGTCAAAACAAAGATTCTCCTTTTAAATCTGTTGCTATAAAATATCACACTTCCTTACATTCCTGCTTTTGAAGGAAAAAAATGTATTTGAAACTGTACATTTTGAATTAACCATGCTATGAAGTTTAGCATTTCCACATAAACCCAAGGATTTCATAGAAGCCCTGAAGGGAGGGATGGCCCAGAACAAGCACTAGTCCATGACCTCTACTTGCATATCAACACACATACAGAGACATGAAGATGAGTTATCAAGATACAGGGAGACATTGTGTGCATGCAGAAAGAACTTGCTTATTTAGGGGAATGAAAGTACACAGAAAAAAAGTTACGTTTTTGACAAAAAGACTGACTTTCTGATAGTCACATGTTCATTTAGCAGGCAACAAAAAAGAAGAGCAATTAAAAATAAACAAAATGATTGATTTCTATACTATATATAGGAGGGAAATGAAGAAATCTCAATCATGTCAGACAAGAAATCATATAGAAGAAAGCATATAGTATGAGTTACGTGAATTTCTGCAATTATCTGTGTTGATTCCTGTGTTTATTTCACAGCAAAGATCTGATGTGTAAACAAATTACAGCTTGATAGTATACAGTACACTGTCATCACATGTGAAGAGCTACTTCCAACGCCCTCTGCTCCAGTTCTATTTTGGTTTGAGACCTGCTTGCCCATGACCATTCATGAGAGCCAGAAGGCCTGGGACCAACGCATCCGAGAGCCACCCTGGGTGGGTAGGGCAGCTCGGGAGCAAGGCAGCTGAAACCTCCTCTTAATGCATGGGGACCAAACTCCTCCTAACAAAGGCAGGCAGTACTTTAGCAGGAGATGCATTACAGCTTGGCACATACCCTCAAATGAACAAAAGGCCTCTTTGTGCCCAAATGTTGTCCTTGAAGCACTCTATCAAAACTCACCTCGTATAATACATGCATCTGCAGAGGGTACTTTCCCCTCTATGCCTCCCACGTCCTTCTTTAACATTTACTGTTGGAGATCAGTAGTCTATACAATTTATCGCACCTGTCAAGGCTAATTTATTCATGCAATCTGGCAGTAATCAAAAAGACTGAGATCGATGTGCCAGCAAACCCTGACATTTATTCATACTTCAAAGTCTCATTTGACCTTGAACCGCAGCTAATTGGGGCTGAACTTGTGAGAAGTCTCACTGGTCCCAGCAGATAGCAGTGAGTCCCCAGACAAGGAGTATGAAAGGTTGAAGCACACAGGGGTGGGTAGGGAGACGATGCACCAGAAACCTTGTGACCTGTCAGTGCAGTATGGTGAGGCCAGCTGGATGCAGGTACAGAAAAACAGATCTCAGGAGTTGATTTGAGTTTGCCCTCTTACCCAGGAATGTGCTTAGGAATTCACTTAGTCCATCACTCTTGTCTTCTCGACATTCAGTGAAGCCCTAAAGGCACATAGCCATTAAGTACAGTACCTCTAATGTACATGTATTGCATCCTACAGAAATCATTTCAGGCTTGGAAATCAGAGCAATTGGTAGGGAAATATAATGAAGTCTAAAATAGTTCCAGCCTCAGCTTTGTCATCAAATGACACCCAAACGTCCTACAAGGACACTTTCAGAGTCTCCTGTCTCAGTTTTTCCTCTGTTAAATGGAGGTATTTGTACTTATCTGCCCTCCAGACCAGGCCAGGAATTATGGGCACCACACGCTTTGAAGTTATTTAACTGTTTATCTGTAGATACAAAGACATGAACAAAAATGACACCCTGCTAGAGACAAAAAAAATCTCTTTCAGGTAAAAATACACAGCTACAGTTCTGCTAAAACACCCAAACACATGATCTTATTACAGTCAGAAACACTTGAATACGTAATACACAGTTGCATTTAGCAGATTTCACAGACATATTTTGATACTTCCTGAGTTCTCCTTGACTGCATTTTTCTCACTATAAGTTCTGTATTTCACATTAAGTATGATTTTTTCTGTTACATTTGCTTTTTCTGAGCCTAGAACAGAAACAGAAATGACAGATGTGCCATTCTGTGTTTGTTCTCCCTTTCTTTGAATAGCTAACTCCTTCCTGCTGCGTTAGAGGGAAGTTACCAGTGAAGATATACGTATTTGTGCATAGATGTGTCTAACATTGCCATGCAGTCCAATCTGATATTCAGTGAAGACAAACAATGGCATATGGTGATACGGAGATAATTTCCCTATATGGATCTAAAATAGTTGCAGCGTGCAACCAGTGACACTACATATGGAGCTGTGTAAGTCATAATAAAGTGCCAAAAAGTCTTTCAGTCACCCTGTTTCAGTACTTCTCCAATGGAGGACACAGAATCAAAGAGAGAGTTTGATGATGTTTTAATGGAGACTTTCAATATCTTACTGGAATTTTTGTTCATTTCCTTCATTTCATACTAAAACTCCTCAATTTTCATAATGCTATTCATGCAGAAACAAAGCAGGTATTGATATTCTGCTCCACAAGAACAATAAAAAAAGTATGGAGCAAATGTGGCAAATGAGTGCCATCAAGTTTCCCACTCCTGGCAGTCAATATGATCTAAAGATGTGTTATTGCACACACCGTATCCCAAAACATTGCCACGATACATTCCACAAAGCTTTTAAAGGGCGCAGAATTGAAGGAAGTGATAAACTTCATCAGGATGAGTATTTTTCCTTTTTTTCCCCTTTTGGATTGTTGATGACTGGTGCCAAGAAATGGACTTTCATATGAAGATGCAGGGAAGGCATCACTCCTTCCCTGCTCCTCAGCACGGAGGGATCTGTCCTGCAGGTCAGCTCAGCATGCTTTGCTCTAGTCAGGCAGCACTACCACAGTGGTAATTATTAGTCCATTGGACATTTCTTTAGCAGACCACAAAAAATACAGTGAAAAAGAATCACAGTTTTTCAGGCAGAATTAAAACCAAACCAAACCATCCAACACTACAATCCCGAAGCCCTCTCCATTCCTTACCCAAAGCTCAAAGTTCATCTGCTTCCCTCAGGCTCACATGACAGGAATGCTTCCACTTCCCAGTGGCAAGGATTTATATGCTTCTGTTTAACATCATAAATAACAGTAAGTTGAGCTTTCCTACAAGGGTAACACCTGCTTAGCAGATGACAATTTATATATTTCAACCCCTACAATCCCATCACTAGATTCAGAGGATGCCATAAAAGTCATTGCTCATCTCTGGGTTGGGAACCTGCACACCAAACCCTGGCCCAAACCAGGGCTTCATTCCAGCTGCCAAAGCTCAGGCTAAAAGGACTCTGAGAGCCCCACGTGCTGCCCAGGGGCTCAGACCAGGACTGAAATCCTCCTGCAGAGCTAGTCATAAAGTCAACTAGCAAATGGGCTTCTCCCTGCTCTGAGAACAACGGGTACCCTTACACACTGCATTCCATTTTTATGTTTTCCAAAAAATATAATTATTTTTAATAAATTTATATGTTATGGACATTTTTTAGGAGTTCTGCAAAAGATTCAAAATAGTTTCTTCAAAGAAGGCTTTTTCCAGGTGTGCTGGGCATGCAGCTAAGAGATGAGTCAGGAACCTCTGGATACACAGCAGCCCAAGTCAGGCTTTCAGTAACCACCATCAAAATTAAAGGTCCCAGAGAGCATTTGGAGCCCTGGATGAGTTTTGGTTTTCAATAGAAAACAGGTTGTCTCAGGAAGTTTTTCACCAGCTGCAGCTCATCTCCAGGCTTTTGGTTCAGTCTCATCATCAGGCAGGGGAAAGCTATTTCAATCTCAGCACAATTAGCACTCACAGTTTCTCTGCATTTTTCCTCACTGCCATTCAGTTCACGCTTGATGCTGCAGCAGTACCTGTATTAGATGAAACCTGCAGGAAATGGCTGAGAAGAAAGCAGTGAGGACTAAGGAGGCATTTTCTTTTCTCAATTCTTTTGCTGCTGATCTGTTTCTGAAACTTCCAGCCTTGTGCTTTTATAATGTTCTAGTACATGAAAGAGTTTGTAGCATAAAATGTTACACTCGATGGAGCATGATGTGATATTGAAGCCAAATGGCCAGATGCTCTTTTCTGAGCTATTTCCAATGCTTCCACTTTAGAAAATGTTTTTAACGGTATTCACAAGCTCTAGTTCTGTAGTTTGCTGGCAATTTCATGCTAGAGCACCACTGCACTATGTTCTGATGAAAACATTGTTTTCCATTTGAGGTTACACTTACTTCCAATTTAATAATAATAATTAAAAAAGGCACCATCTGGTTCAAAGACATAGCATGCAGGTAGGGAGATGGATTCTCTCCCCAGAAAAAAAAAAAAAAAGGATTGTGAATTCCATTTTGAGTACAATTAAGATTATAGAAATTTCTGGTAAGGAAGACACGAAACGTTTGCTGTGGGCCAAGGGCCATCCTTAATGGCTTGGTGGTGACTCGTGGTGGCTTCGGACTCCTGGGATTCAGCAGCCTGGGATAAAACGTCTGCAAAAGCATCTCCACTTACAACTAAGTCTGTCTCCTTTTCCAGACAGAATGCATTACTGTTATACAAATGTCAAACCTAATCTCATCCTGTTTGAATCAATGTAACTTCTCAGGAATTAAAAGATATTGAACGTTTATACGGGCAGAGGAGTTGGCTCATCATATATGCACATCACCATAGAATAGATTTTTCCAATCCCTCTTTTAAAGAGGAGAAGGAGTTGCAAATTAATGTAATCCAGACACCGTGAATTCAATCCTTTCATGATTTCTTAGTGCTTGACTTTACAACCTTAACATTCTTTTACCTTTGGAAATGCCTATAAAAATGCTAAATAAAACTGGAGGTGGAAAATAGGGCACCTTTACTTACATGGCTTATCTGGGAGGTGAGGCTGGGAGATTTATCACAGGGATCTCTGCAACCTGCGCAAAGGGGTAACTTCGACTAACAGCAGATTACATCACTTAATAGGATTTTGCTCAGGCAATGCAGAGTTCAGTGCATAACTGGGCACAATCATTTTAATAGCATTTAACTTCATGCTGAAAATGCTGATTTATTGCAATCCACTGAGAACAGGCATGCGTAAGGACACTGTCAACTGCATTTTCAGATGTTAGAAATTGTTAATAAGATACTTAAATGTTAGGAGACATTTAAGTAATTAAATTTGAACCGGAATTTCTTTATACTAAAAATTGCAGCTTAGAAAAGGTCAAAATAAAAATGAAGCTTTTTTGATTAACTGAGATAAACATTCTGATTAACTTGTATTTCTGTGCAGTTTTCATTGGTACCCCACTGCAGCAAGTGGCAAAAATACCATGAAATTCTGAAAAACTCTCCAGAATGGCATTCCTGCTTCTTAGCTGCAGGGCTCGGGGAGGCTGACCTCGTGAATCACCGGGGTAAAAAGCATCATCCAGAATTCAGAATTAAAATTTGCCATACATAAATCTTGTGACATTTTTATTACAGCGTACCAGCCCAGAATCTGTGTTTAAAACACTGGCTGCTCAAAGGAATCTAAATCTCCTTAGCTGAAAGTAATAAAATCAGGTCAGGAATTCACTACTCACCAACCTGCCATTAGCATTTCTGCTCAAAGAAAATACAGTTCATCTGTTTTTAAGGAAAGCAAAGCTGGGTCAGATCGCATACATTTGGAAAGTATGATTTGCTTCTGTATGAAAGTGCATTAGGTAACAGGTTTTATTTCCTGGCAGAGAAATTCCAGTGTAGCTGCATCAGGATTTTGAGCAGTACAAACAGTATTTCTGCATGGTCTGAGATGGGACTGCATTTCTTTGTACACAACCCAGGCCTGCCTTCAGCTAGGCTGCTTGGCCACTGCTAACCATGAAATCACAACAGCAGAGAGAGCAAATAATCTGAACTTCTATCCTGTTTTCAGGCAATTCTTTTCAATCCCAGTGCACTGTGTGTTCCCAAGGGCACGCTGCTACCAGTTGCCCAAACTGGCCAAAGCCACGTGTGATGTGCCTGCACAAGCTGTGGTCACAACTAACCTTAAGGATCCAGCTGAGCCCTGCTGGAGTATCAGCTACAGAACTAAGTTGTCACACCAGTACCTATGGGTATCTCCAATGGATTTCTCTGGTCAGGACTTCTTCAACACGGGATTTCTTAAAGATATCTCAATTGGGTAAGTCATCAGGCTGTTGGGTTTATAATTGTTTTTAAAATCTTCGAGATAGCACTGAGAAGAATTCACCATAGAATCAGAATATCTCGAGTTGGAAGAGACCCATAAGGATCATCGAGTCCAACTCCTACTTCAACACCAACATCAACTACCTCCTGTTTCCCAGAATGGCTGCTGCTTCTTCTCAACCAAAGCAGAACCTCTCTAGCCTGGCAGACATTGGCTTCACTGAAAGCTGTCAGGAGAACGTCACAGCTCTGACCAGTAGATTTAAACAGAAACATTAATATGAGTTAAATTAAGAATTGCAAAGCCCTGGATATTTTCAACACATGTGGTAGCCCCAGTCCATTTACGCACTGCTTAATCAACACAGAAAACTGCTTAGGTTAATTATCTAAATATTCCCATCTCTGGAATTTAGAAAAGGGAAAAGCCAATAGTGGAATACCCAAGATCATGATTTTTTTAATAAACAATAGATTTGAGGGGGATTAGCTGGGTTATCAAACAGTACCCTCCCAAATCAGCTCATTAGTTGCGCTGCCTTTCCCTAGTTCATATTATGAAAACTATTTAAGGGAAGGTTCATTAGATGCAGTGTAATCTAATTCAGACACTTTGAGCCTAATCCCTTTTCCTTTAGTAATAACATGATGATAATATGCAAAGAAGTTTAAAGGATTACTGTTACAGCTTTTTAAAAGAGGGACTGTTTTCAGCTGAACACGTCCCACCGCCACTTCCCCACCATTATTTCTTGCTCTTTACTCATCCATTTACACTTTTCTGTCTTTCATTGCACCACACAGTCAGAGTCACACTGGGCAGCAACATCCCTCACGCAGGTGTGTGGGATAGGCTGATGACTGTCTCTGCTCCCTGCTCAACTTGCAGCCTCCAGTACTGCACCATATTGCCACTGCCAGAGTTTCTCCTGCAGGGCCACACTCCAGGCAGATACAGCAGGAGCCTAGCCACACTCACAAGGAACAAGGCCCTGGTTTGCAGCTGGCCATGGTCTGTGGCAGCTCCTGCGTGGATCAGCCTTGGGAAAGGAAGGAGTTTTGCAACTTACTTTGAGATTCTGCAGTTAAAAAATAAATCTTTCTAAATTCACAGTGATTTTATAAATATCCTTCAGAGAAGAGAGGAGGTCTCTGTGCATTTTCATGCTGCTGGTTTCTGACACCTCAGAGAGAACAAAGGATGGGATCCGTGTGGGACTTGTGGGTTAGCAGGTGCACACTTCACATTACTCATTGTGCTAGATTCAGGCTGAGAATGCAGATGAATGGATCCACGTTATGGACAAACTGCATTATACAGCTCATTTTAGAGTGAACTCGCTCATATCCCTGTGCTTTCACAAAGCTCTTCTCAAACATTTAGAGTAGGGTTCATTACTCCTTATACAGAAAGAAAGAAACCAACCAACCAACCAAAAAAAAAACCAAACCAACCCCAAAACCACAATCAAAAATTGCCGAAGTACGAAGACTGCAAGCTGGTTTCTAGATGCTCTGTGTCTACAGACTTTAACATGTTCCCTACCCCTGAAAATCTGTCCTCACACACTCAAATCCTTGACTCTTCAAGCAAGTGCCATTTCATAATCCTATTAAAACCTTTGCCTGTGTTTACCGGGAGCCCTAATCGTACTCAGCAAGTTCTTCTCATCTAAAGAAGAACGACAGCTTTCAGATTTCTTAGGAGACTTATTCATCAGCCACACCAGAGTTTTGCCAGAGCGCTCAATCTATTCTGGGAGCAGCCATGTGGAAAAAGTTTCAAACAGCTGAAAGCCCTGCACAATGATAAAGGAAAGCTCACACAATCCTGGTAATAGCCTGACCCTCTTAAGGAAAATTGGATGATTTGTGGTAGCAGTTTTTCTGTCCCCTGTGTGAATTCTGAACCTTAAAGCATAAGCAGTGTAGCTGCACGGTCCCATTAAAAACTCTATCCTTCTTGTGTTGCTGGAATAATAAACACACACCCATGTGTGCAAACAAGTGCTGGCGACGATGACCTTCTCCCCCAGCCCACTGGTGTGAAGGAGTTTGTAGTCATTTCAGAAAAAAAGAGCTGGATAAAGGATGGACTAATTTGATGTTCAGTGTTTCAGCATGAGCAGAATATATGCTTTAATGAGCACATTACACACGCTAGGGACGTGTTACTGTGAAACAGGGAATAAAGAGTAAGGGGAAAATAATTAAACAGCAAGCTTTATAATGAGGAAACTGTGTTCATGCAACATTAAGTAGCCTAATTTTCAAGTGCTAAGCAATGGCAGGTTCCTTGGACTTTAGAAGGACTTGCTGGAAAGGAGCACCTTGAAAACAAGGGCAAAGGATCACAACTATCAAACCTCTTATAGGCTCAGAAACCTGATGCTGTCCAGAAGCCATCTGTCCATGCTCTGCACTGTTGTAGGAACCAGGCAAAATTCATCCCTCTTTCATATACTTTTTCAGCATCTGTGAAGTGTCATTTTGTGCAAGAACATCTTCCCAAATCCCTCCCACCCAGAGCTCAGCCTGATCCTAACTAGAGCAGATAGCCAGGTGCTCAGTTCTGTGCCCACAGGAGTCCTCGTGTGCTGGGCTGAAGGGAGTGGAGGCAGGTGGGAAGATGGATGCACACAAAAATATACTGATTTTTGTACATTTTTCTGAGATTGCTGTACCTGATGTTTGCCAACATTGTCTTCCTCAAGATGTGTACTCTGCGACTTCTCCAACATTATTCTCATAGTCTTTGGGGCCAGCAGGATTGGATACCTACACCCTGTAGTACTTATTCTATAAAGAAGACCCTTAACTTTTTAAAATACCACTGCATTCGTTATGAGCAGTACATAGAACACTACAACTGATTTCTTCCAGCCTGGCCTCAGTTTTCTGTTGGCACTGCGTCTGCGAAGACTACATACGTACATCATCATCTGCGCAGCGAGCACACACAGACTGTTAGCATAGCTCTTATCACAAACCGAGCTACCGGGAAAGCATAGAATCTGTCTCATTGAGTTCAGACACTGACAAAATGAACCAGTGAACCATATTTCTGACTGTTATCAGTCACTGCAGTGCCAGTAAGGCCAGGAACATCCATTTACTGGGAACGTCAGTTCTAGATAGCACTGCAGTAACAATTACTTCAGCATAATAGCCTATCAGTCAGGCAGCAATTCTGTTGGGCCACGGCTCCCATTTTTCTTTGCAAATAAACATTGCGCAAAGTGTCTTCTTTCTTACTCACCCTCATGCCTAATTCAATGTTTTCTCCTCCATAGACCTCCATGCCAGGGTCAAGCAAGCCAATCTCACCAAAATACTCTCGGTCTACTACAAATGAGCATCCAATCATGGCTGGTGTCCTGCACAGAGAGATTAAAGAAAAAATGAAGTCATTTTTTAGCCACTACAGAAACCATTTCACAATAAATTTACACACACAAAACATCGCTTAGTGCTGAAGTCTATAAGGTTTATCTGCTAGCCTTTACTTCCATCCTCCAATGGACAGCGACCTTGTGGAACCAAAGCCACCCAAAGAACAAGCACACCGCCAGACACATTTGGACCAGTTGTCCACAAGACACACGTGGGATGTTAAGTATTCCCTGCAAGTCAGCGAAACATTGGACTATTTCTCCTTTGGTTTATAGGCACAACAGCCACTGGAGCTGAAGTTCACCACCATCCTGAGCAGCACATGAACTAGACAATGATTTATTTGGAGATTGATGCAAAATAAAACATAAGCTTTCTCAGAAATGAGGACTCCCTTTATTCACATATTAAAATTAAGGCTGTGATGAGAGCCACGGATCAATCACACTATGAAGTTCAGTCCTCTTGGAATCTACTCTAACAGAGGAATTTCAGCCATGGTGAAGCTGTTCCATTATTAACATTCCTATTTTTTCTCTAGCAAGTCTTTGTAAAAATGTTCAGATGAAGAGACTGAAGAGGCTCTACCCTCAGATCCACCACTGACCAACTGGATCCTTTCTCTGAGCATCAGCTTATGAGTAAAACCACTGCTTAGCTCTCCTTTACAAATCACTTTGAGACCTGCCACTGAGCTCTGTTACATAATGAATTATGAGGTCATTTACTACATGAACACAGGCATTATTTCAATGTAATACAATCTAGTGACTTTTGCTAGTTTCGTCTGCTCACACTTTTGCTGAATCTCTGCACTCGTCACAATATCGGACTCTCTAAAATTCAAGGTAGGAACTAGGTTTTGTCACCACAGAAAGGGCCCAGGTCAAGGCCTTGGAGACAGAGCCCCACATTTAAGTGGAATTCTGACAGCCCAGACTGATGAAACTGGGAAAATGCAGCCTAGAAAATTGTTCAGTAACCTGAATACTTTTAGAGCTGACCTAGAAGAATGAGCTGTGCTCCCTCTTCTATTGAAAGGGAGATGATTTTGCACCATCTGGCAGAGGCAGCATCATTCCTAACAGTGCTATTGTAAAAAGACATAAGAAAAATACTAGTTTGTCCCAATTTTCTACTTTGTAATAGAATAGAGAGTGTTCCATGTATGACCTAAGCTCATATATGCACCATAAAAATGCCCTATAGAAGCAAAGATGATGGGAAGGTTCCAAGAGCTATTTTAAGAAGTCTCCTTTGAAACTGACTCGTCTTATACCATCACTGTGAAGTCTCTCTGACCTGAGATACCTGCATGTTTCTCCAATTTGTATAGAAAACTAGAAAACAAGAAACTTATAGTGACATCTGAGAAACATATTCACAAAGCAGCTTCATACACACATGAAAAAGTGTCCTGGCTGGGAAAATGAATACACTTTTTACTGATGTATTGGTGGATCCCACTGGTAGCAGCAGTGCTAGCACATGAGGTGGTTTTTCCCATCAGGAATTCACCATCTCTATAGAAGAAAATTAAAAAGGCTTCAAATAAATGGCCAAGATATGTGGAGATAAAACAATTCTTTGCTCCTAATGCATATCTCACCATTGCAGAACACAGTCCAATCTATGGCAGGAACTATTTGGTACCTTTGAAAAGGTTCATTTGCTGAAGCACTGCTATTACTTATCTGTAATGGACTCTGCTGTAGCACTCGCATTACTGGTAGTGCTTCAGCGTCTTTACCTTGCACTTTTCCTGTTTGAAAGCCATTGCAACCTCTCAGATCGTTACAATCCTAAGCTGCAGTGCACACTATCCCTCTCATGTTTTCTCTGCATAATTGAAAAAGGCAGCTGTTGATAGAACAACATTTGATCAGCACTGTTTCTGACAAAGAAGCTGGAATAGCTTGATTAACTCTCACATTCCATCCTAGAGTAAGATGCACAGCATGGATTGTGAGCTAGCAGGGCAAGGTTCAATGAAGTTTACAAAGATAAGAATTTGGCTCACTCAGATGACTCTGGTCTGAAGTGGGGCTCTCAGTCATCTCCCTGCACCCATTTGTTCCAAAAGGTCAAAGGAAACCGAGGCTGAGTGCCACAACCTGGAACATCTATCTTCTCTTTATGTATATGCTTACATACCAGGATTTTTGTGAGATGGATGAAACTTACAGATACAAATTAATTCCTAAAACATGTGTTCTTGTTTACAGTTCCTAATCATGCCTGAAGACAGACTTGCCTAAACAAAAGCTGAGATCCTCCATCATTGAAAAATGATTTTTAGGCATCCAAGGAAAATTTTGGTTTCCAAACTGAAATAAAAGAAGGGTGTGATCAAAGAAAGAAAATTCAATAGCTCTGAAACTAAGCAAGCCTTTGAGGGTTCAGGTATATCTTTAGCTTTAAGCATGACAAAAAGAGAAGGGAATGGGGAGAAACAGCACAGTTTGCCTTCATTTGCCTTCTTATGCACATAAACTAAGAACAGACGTCACTGGGTGAATGCTAGAGCAGCACTGCTTTGCAAAATGGAGCTACTAGTTTGGGATTAGACCCACTTCCTTTCTAGCTCCCTAAAAAAGTCCTCCAGAGGCAGCTCCTTAAAGCAGTAGGACACTCCCTTGAGGATGTTCTCCTTCGTTCCTAATGAGGAGCAGAACATGTAGGCTTTGCAGACTGCTCTCCGGTGCTGCAATCTCTCTGCCTGTGAGATGGATTTTTGCAGCTGCCAGCTCTGTCCATTAAAATACCAACCTGTTAATTGAATGGGGATGGGAAATACTTTTTGGATGCAACTACATAATCATCACTCACAGACAAATGCCACTGAGGACTACCTTTGCAACTCCCTCCCTCTCTTCTAGGTTTTATTTTTTCTCATTTGATATATGCAAATTCAAACAGACCCCACAGGCCCTCATGGCATATTCTGAAAAAAAATGCTTTCAGGAATGAGCAACAATAGCTGTGCGATGGCAGAAGGAATGGCATCCCTCTCATCAGAGACACCACTTAAAAATTTCCTCTGTCAATGTATCTCCGCTTGAATTTGGCTACCGATAGCCACTGCACATCTGCACCTCAGCTCGGCTGCAACCCTGGAAGCTGAACAAAAGTGTGGTCAGTGCAGGGAAAGCTGGAAATAATTAGCCTGAGGCTTTGCCCCAGCCACATCCTGATGCAGTGGAAGGATCTGCCCAGGAAGCACGATGCTGAGTTTTCTGAATAGTGCATGCCAAGACTTCTATCAGGTTCGACCAGAGTTTGGGACACTTAGTTCTCCTCAAGCCCAGGCCCTTAACTTTCCTGTGCTTTGACTGATCCAACTGTAAACTAAGTGTAATATGATTGCACAGCCCAGTGAGCTGGCAACAGAGCTGGGACTCTGGAGACCTCAACTCTGCTCCCATCTCTGTCATTCATTTGGTCTTCAGTGGATCTTCACCTCCCCCTGCCTCTGTTTCTCTATCTGCAAATCGCAGATAATACTGGGTAAAAAATTTCAGGTCTGCCTTAGCAGCTTAAAAGCCTAACATTCATTTATAAATGCACTTTAAGTTTTTTTTTATACTGGACTGCAGTGTAACTGCCATATTGCTAACACCTTTAACAAACCTCCTCTAGTAAAGCACGAGACCTTTGCTTGGCTGTAACCACCAGGTTCCTCTCATATCTAAAAAACCCCAGTATATCTACTTCTTTCAATACAGTGCAGCAGGCACTCTCCTGGAATGTCAGCAATAGATATATGAGCAAAAACAACTGTGTTAGCACATCCTAAGCACTGCTCACTGCCCAAGGGGTTGCAAACAAGAAGGTGCCTGCCCTTTGCACTTCATGGCTGCAAAGTAAGATAAATTAACTTGCATTGCAGACGCTTCCATAAAAGGACCTTCTTCCTTAAGTCAAGGACTTTGTAGTACAACAGTGACATTCTTACAAGGAAAGTATCACAGAATAGCAATTGGATGTGTATTATTTATTAGCAACACCTCAAAAGGTGTTGAGAGAATTAATTGACTGGTGGAATATTCTTTCACAGAACTGAAGATATTATAAGCTTTAATTATTATCAACAGCAGGAGTAAAAAGTTAACAAAGGAAACATACTAAAATGGCTTTTGCAGCTAAAATCTTAAAATGCAGCATAGAATAGCATGATTCTGCACTGCTGAAAGGTACAGCATGCTGCTACCAGAGCAGGGGCACTGTGTGGCCAGGAGCAGTGCTGCTGTGGGATGGCTACCAGAGACAGGGTGCACTGGTCAGAAACTCAGGTTCCTAAGCAGCACCTCAACCCTGGCCTGGCAGATAGGTTGGGGAGCCTGCATGAGCATTTAGTTTTTCTTACAGGTCATGCCTTCTGCAATAAAAGATTCACACCAGGCCGTAGGAACAGAACTTGAGGATAGATTTGCTGTTCAGGAGTTGCAGGAAAAAAAACTGTCAAGCTTAATGAAGGGAAGGTATGCTAATTCCTTTGGAGAGAAACAGCAATGGAAAATAAAGCAACCCAGAAAGCTTGGCTAGGAATGGCAGGGCAGTAAGGATGCAGAATAATATTCTGGAGCCCTGCAGGAGTAGAGCTTATGGAACAGGCAGGATGCCCATCAGGCACCTAAAGGTGGCTGCATCACCATCGGTGTTGTGGACCGGCACAAGGTCTGACTGCATGTGAGAAGGGCACACAGGCTCCAGCCAAAGCAGGCAGCCTGTGGGCATGTCAGGTGCTCATTTGCATCCATGTGTGAGACACACATGCTTTCTGGAGTGGCTGACTCAGTGCGCACACACACACACACTTCTTGCAGTACCAAGCTATGGCATATTAGAGCAGTAAGTGAGAACATATGCAACAATGAAATGCACCGCTGCTGCAGAAGGAAGATAAAGCAGAAAGCTGTGCAACGCTCGGCTGAGGGAGGCTGATTAATGACTCTAGTGTTGGTGGCTGCTGATCATGAAATCAAACAGAGCAGTCCATCAAAATCGTGGCAGACGAAGGAAGACGAGCCAGACAGAGCTCTGGAGAGAAGGCACCTTCCTTGCTGTTCCAAAATGCAGCATTATCTTTTGTATGCAGAAAAATCCAGCCTGTTTCAATGCATAGCCAAATTCGTTAGAAACCCTCTGAAAAAGTCTCTTTGTTACACAGTTTGTTGCCAGATGATAAGGACGTTTTTGGGCAGTGTTCTCAGGAACACAAATGGAAAATGACGTGATGGACACAGCGTGTCAAAATAACCATCCTCATTTAAATCTTCACGTTGGAGACATCTCACATCTTAAATGTCAAACATGCAAAATGGATTGCCTGCAGAAGCTGAATTGGGAAACATCAATTGCTCCAAATTTCAGACTATTAGCACAGGGGAAGAAAAGGAACTGACTTTGAACTGTAGCAGAAATCTTTACAAAATCTGACACTTTATTCTTGCTACTCCTTTACCGCTGTTTGCACTTCAAGGCTACATCCCCTTTGTCACTTGGACTGCAGCAGCCAGGCTCTGATCCTCACTGATACCAGGACACACAGATTCCACTGAAAACCTTTGGTCCCTTGTGAGATCCCGGAGTAAGTATTCAGCTATGCCAAACACAAAACCAATCACAATGCTACTAGTTACTAGCCTTTTCTTTTACAGAACACACAGAGTCTCCAAACAAACCCCCTGTTTGAAAAGGCAGCGTAAAAGGAAGCCTTAGGAGGGATGGTGTCAGCAAGGGCTGAATGAACGTGCAGTTTTTCTGCTCATGAGCAGCCTTATGAAAGCATTGAAAAGACATGTGGATCTGAACGCCATCACTGTGGAACAGTTTGTGTGCCTGAAAACTGGACATAGTTGCAGTTCACCATGTGGGATGCTGGTTAGAAAACTAAACCTGCATCAAACTTTAGGAGATTTTGTAAGTCTGCTCAGTTTTCTGATTTCCCCTTGCTTCTGGAAATACACCTTACATTTTTACAGTTACTAAGTTCATATCAAGCGTGCCTTCAAATTTCAGATCTTAGTGCAGACTTCCTGATCCTTTTCATCAATAGCATTCATACGTTCCCTCTTTTCATCACCATAATTACACTGGCATCTCATTTAAAAGCCACAAAATTGCACTGTATGTCTATAGGCCGGCACACCACAACAGCACAGCCAAATGCTTTAGTCCATCCATCAGAAATCAGTGCAGCGTGACTATCAAGCAGATAGCAGATCTCCTAGATCACTGCCTTCAGAGCACATGTTCCCAGGGAGCCATGTAAGTGTTCACGGTTCAACATTGATGTCTCTCCATTTTAGGGCATGTAATTCATAATTTGCAGAGAGGTGCTTCTGTATCCAGAACATCTCAGTGCTGCTGGGATGTGTCTGCAAGGGCCGGGCGCTCTCCTCCTCGTGCTGCTTGTCTCATCTCCCTCAGTGAAGTTTATGAACTGTTGAACTGCAGAGTTTCTGCTCAGAATAAAGTCACAGCTCTTGAGATCCAGCTGCTTACGTGCATCAGATCTCAACACTACTCAGTGCCTTGAGTTCTTGAACCTTATTGAGTTCCATACCTGTCCAACTCAGCACCAGTGTAACTCTGGCAAGTACTTGAACACACACCTGAGGGAAGCCCGTGGTAAATGGAGGCAGTACTGCTGAAAGAACACTAACTCTTTTCCCAGCAACACAGGGGTGAGATTCCTTAATGTCTATTAGAAAGATCGACAGCTGCATTTCCAGAAATACTTTGCAGAATTCCATACTTCAGTGAGTGCATCAGCTACCCCTGCTACAAAACTTGTCCAAGGAACTTGCTGAGGTTTAACTAACTTTACCTCTTAGCTCTTATCAGTCTTATCTGATATTTGATGATGTTTCTCCGAAATAGAAGAGACTCAAATATGAAAACAACTGATGTGAAAATTAATATAGTGATTCCACATATAAACTGGAAGTAATGAAGTGTGCAAAATCTTTTGGGAATAAAAGACTGAAACCCTGATTTCAGGAGTGAAAGCTTTGGCTGATTAATTTTTCTTCTTCAATATCTATTTCTCAGAGCTGAGTGAAATAGATAGAGAATGCCTGCACTTTTGAAACAATGACGGGAGGACAGGGCATGTTATCCAAGAAAACTGATTTTCTAAGTAATTACTTTCCTGCTTATTGAGGTTTCAAGCTGAGCGAAGGGTCAGTGCTGAAGGACTGTGCTATGCTGTGCTAAGTAAGGTCAGTGTTGCTGTATATCTGTTTTGCAGTCGCAGGGCATGAGAACGAACCTAACAGCAGCTTGCAACACTTGCTCAAATACGGATTGAAATACTCTTTGTATGAGGGTGAGACCCTGTGAGATGGTCCCACCCAACCTATCATTCAGAAATGTGAATTTTTTGTCATTCATTTCAGCAGTTGCTAAGAAAGGCACCCTTCACTCAGCATGGCACTTTTCAGAGGAGCCATGAGACAAGCATCTGCACCAGAGAAGAGAGTTTGGATGTGAATTTTCAAAAGAAGAGGAAAGGAAGGCTCATTCTCCTCATTTCTCGTTTTCTCACTGCAACTTCAACAATTCTCAAAATGAATTTGACACTTCCTGAGTCAGTATTTCCTTAGAAAATTTCATTTCTGTAAGGGAAAATGTTACCTTACAGAGAAAATAAAATGATGCTCTGCTTATATGGTCTGGTTTCATTTTAAAATTCATCCAGTGGGAAAACTCATAACGTGCACAAAGTTCTCCGAAAAAGAGCAACTCTCCAATGAGACCAGGCTAACACATCTCCTACTAGTGCTGCTGGGAAGCTCTGGTTTGGGCTGATGTCCAAGAATGCTGCCTACAGACCCAAAGTGAAAACAGCCTCCTTGCAATCACATAAAAAATACCTTCATTTTTCATACATGCAATGTTTATCTGACTCGTTACTCATGCCAGGGTCCATTTGAAAAATAAAACATAGATGAAAAAGATCTTTCTATCCTAGTAAGGGCCACAAAGTGGACTTGAATCACATTTTCACAACTAGAGCACAGCACTTGTATGCACATTGTGGTGCAGCTCCGAAATGTCACACGTGCATTCACAGCTTTGCAGACCCATCTATGTCTCTTAGTTTCATTTTACTACCCCTGCACAAAGCCTACAGCCTTGCTTCACTTAAATTGCCCCTTAGCAGACTGCTGAGATGGCGATGTTGTTAGCACAGAGTGACAGCATGTAGGAGATCTACCTGATGGGTGCTGACTCGTCCCCTTTATCGAGCCAGTCCTGCGGTGGGATGATGTACATGCACCAGAGGCCCCAGTTGTAGCCATGGGCTGCATTGGCGTATTGCTGCACTTCAAAAGTGTTGTACTTGATGTTGTCAATTGCTGGCAAGATGATCCGCTTCCTGTCTTCTTTGATTCGGGTAAGCGCGGGTTCCACCCTGAGAAGAATAAAAACAGCAAAACGTTTTGCAGCCATCCAGTTATCCCGGGCCCCTCTTTGCAGTCTGATAACAACGTTCTCTAATAGAGAGAGCAGTAACGGCAGACCATAACACAGCATGGCAAGATCAAATGCATGTCACCATCATAGAGCAAAGGGGCTGAGGTTTGGCATGGCAATACTCACATAGCAGCCTCACACAAATCATTGCCCCCATGGAGTTGTACCACTTTGTGTTGAATAACACGGAATTTACCAAAGACTTGTTCTTATGCCTTGGGAACATCATTTCAATTTGTAATGGGCAAGTGTTGAGAGTCACCATGACCAGAGTAAGTATTAACAGTCCCTTAATGTCTACAGCACCAGGATGCCTCCTGCTGATGAGGTATGAAGAACAAAATGCAGAACAGAGAACGAATCTGAAGGTTACTCAAAGATTTAAATCTTGCTTTTGAAGGACTGACTCCATGGACCTTGTTTGAATGACAAACAAGGCTGTATTGTGTCTTCTAAAACCTCTCTGATGATGAGAAGTTTTCAATCGCCAGATGGTGCAAAAGCAGCAACCTGTAGGAAATGTGCCATCATTTCAAAGGGCTTTAAAACATCAGTGTGCTTTCAACAGAAGCTGTATCCCAAAGTGTTTCGGGAACCACTCGCTTCTGGCCAAGGTAGTCTGAAATTGCCAAGAAGTTCGAGAGAAAGTGATCCTAAAAGGTAACAGACACATATAAGGGTGGAAAGCACTTCTCAAAGCAGCGTTAGAAACAGCCATCACTTCATTCTTTCGTAACTGTTTCCCCTTGAAACAAACTTTGAAGATTTTGCAGAGCTCTCACGTGTACCTTCTCTGAGGGAAAGGGGGTTGCTGCCATTCACAGAGGCAGTAGGAGCTGAGCACTGATCTTTTCCCTTTTTTGTAGCTTAAAAGGCAATCGTTCCTTCGTGCTTTCAAGTTGGTTGTTTTATGTTCCGTTATCTTCTATTTTGTTTGTTACCATGTATTTTCTTGTGTAGGCTAAATGAAAGGGACAAGTTATGAAATTAACTCAAACTCCATTTCCCTTCTGCATTGCCTCAGTCTGACCTACCACAAATATTCTGATCTCATCAGTAAGAAGATAGCATTTCCTCTGTACTCAGGTATGGCCAAAATATTCCTCTTCTGGAGGAGCATTCTGACTGCTTATGTGACATCACACTCCTGTTTTATCCCTCTCCAGAGGTGCAGTGCATTATTCGGTATGCCAATCTGTAGAGTCTTGAGGCCACACACATGCATCCCCCATACAGAGCCAATATGACCTGCCAAATCAGGCTAAGCAGCTTTGACTATTAATAAGAGATTATAGTTATGAGATTAACTGCTTTAAAACCCAGTGTGTCCACCAGAAAAACTCTTATAACTCCAAAAAAAGAAGGAAAGAATGCACAAAAAGATGAATCTAGCTTGTTCTTTCCATAATGCTTTCTATGTTCACCAGCCTAGAGGCAGACATCAACCAGACACACTTCTCCCATCACTGATTGTGTGTCACCATGCATGGCTGTGGAAACCCTCACTCTTAATAGCAACAGGAGGCTCTCTCACTCCCTTCTAGCCTCTGGAATAAAGGCTTTCAGAATACCAAACATCATCATCAGCGACAGCCACTGATAAACTGGCAGAGGCATCCTCCTCTTTGCAGTTGTGAGGAAAAAAATTACTTTGAAGCAGGCCACTGCAGAGCATTTGGAGCAGGAGCCTCGTTACAAAACTGACTGGTTCCCTTGCAAACCGACCAACACTGCAGCAGCCTTTGGGCATTGTGCTGGACCCAATTCTGAAGCTCTTGGACATTGCTTTAGCAGATTCGGTGTAGAAGAGATATCACAGGATAGAGGGATTACACCCTCCAGAGAGCAGTCACAGATGGGATGGGAAAATCCAGTTCAGAGTTCTCTGTTACTTGGCAAAACTCAAAATGGAGTGACTTCTCAGCTAACATGGTGCACCTGTGAGATTTCTTAGCTTGTCTTGCCCAGTCAGGGTTGGCAGAAATAGGGGTATTCAAACACCAAGCCTTAGAGCATCTCAAAGGGACCTATAGGAACATTCAAATCCCAGGTTCTGTCAATGCCCTCTGTTCCACCAACACTGCTTGTGCTGTTCTTCTATCTGCCATGATCTCCAGGCAATGGCCAGTCTGTCTAATGAAGTACTACTACAAGCTTCAACAGGAAAGGATAATAGACTGTGTTTACATTGCTTATCTTAGGTAATTCATGAAATACAAGCCTCTTTTTAATTGCTGCTCATTGCCACAGAAGTCCAGCCCTGGAACAGCTCTGCTGTACTCAGCAGACTTGCATGATAGCTTTGTGTCTGTAGGCTGAGCTGCGCTGTCATCAAATCCTTTGTCAACCTTGCTGGTAATTCTGGCTTTGTCTAACTGCTTAAGGTTTTTGAAAGGATTATGATTAAATCGTTCCTAGAAATTTCTATTTTTTTTTTCCTTATTTTAAGCTGCTACATTATTATGCGGATTTACTCATCCCCTTTACAGGCACCAAAGTTCATTTATTTTCTTTCCTCGTGCTTTGTTGTCTCCACTGTACATCTGGAGGTGTCAGGTGCTCCTGGCAACTTCAGGAGAAAAAGGACTGAGTGGAAGAGGTAGCTGAAGTCCAGGTGGGCTCACCATGCTGTGCTGATGAGCTGCAGTATGGGGCTGGAATACTTCCTTTCCACATAGCCACTGCTGGCAGTGAGCTCTGCCTGACTAGGTAAGCCAGATGTGAATATTGAGATTCATCCGTATTTTTCACAGATGCAAAAAAATACTAGGTTCCTAGCTTGTATCAAGGTATAGGAACAGAGTAGCAAATACAAGTTATAATAATAACAAGATTAACAAGTTATTTACTGGAGCAAGAGGAAAAATTCTTCCAGGCAAATGCATAGACATGATAGATTTCAGTAAACTAAATATAATCACAAGATTAAACTTTCTAGGTAGTACTTCGCCTCATACAGCTTTGTGGGTTTTTTTCCTTCCACCACCTCATGAAAGACAAGCAGACAGTTTGGGCTAGAATTTGAGTGACAAAGAAGTTCCTCCTTTCTATCTCTACTAAAAGAATATATTTGTCAGTGGTGTCCTCCCACTCTGAATATATAGCTAGTGAATGGATGAAGTCAGAAGAGAGAAGACAGTAAATTTAACTCTCTTATAGACTCTGCTAAGCTAATGGCTATTTTCACTTGGGTTTTATTTCTCCGAAGCAGCTCCTGAAATACAGTAACACTCTGCAAGCATCTCATTGCCAGGACTCAGTCCTGTGGCTAACAGTGATTGAAGCTCCAGAGAGCATAAGGCTTTACCCTAATTTTGGTGGGCTTCCCACAAGCACAGTGACACGCTGGTAGAAGCACCCACAGCAGGTGTTCTTCCAAGTGGCTCCTTGCAGAAACTGTTCTGGGGGATTTGTGGCAAGAATCTGATCGGGAGCAAAACCACAACAAAGGGATGTGTTGATTTGACAGTGACTCTTCAGCATTTCTCTAATTACAGCGCACACATGTCATGTTTTTGCCTACCAGTGAGAAAAGTGGAGGTCCAAGTATGGAATTTCCAAGGTACTGAGCACCCATGTTGACTTCTATGGGAGCTCCAGCAATGCCAATACTGTGTAAATGCTCCTGAGATAAATATTAGAGTTAGTAAAAGAACTGGAAGGCAGAATTTAACCCTGAGTTTAAAATGAGTCTGTGAGAAGATTGAGAGCAAAGGCTGGGGTCATACTGTGATCATACTCACTTCTCTAATCCCATTGTAAGTCTTTCTCTGAAAATATATTCATTCTCTCCTTAACTCTGGGCCAAAGAAGAGCAGCTCAAACCCCAGGAGACATCAGGGCAAACAGAAATTGTATGCTATCTTGCATTCTTATCAGATTGCCAGAGTTCATGCCAATGGGGAAGTCTGATTTTTTACAACGCTTAAAAGAACAGCTTCTTCCAGATAAGAGAAACAGGTAAAAACAAGGTAGTAATGAGCTCCTCAGCACACATGAGTATGTAATTCACCCCTTAAATATGTAAAGCCACATACTGACTTCAAGCAGACTTTTCAAAACAAACATAGGAAGAAGTGCATGTGATCTAAGAGAGGAAACCACAAGCATGCCACAAGGCAGATCTGCTGCTGCCCAACTCTTCTGCTTGTGGGACTTCATGACTTCCAGGAAGCTTTGCCAACCCGCATTACCCGGGGAGCAGACCCAGAGCCCCTTTCAGTTCTTTAAGTAGAACCATTCTAATAGACATTCCACAGTAAATCATTTTCCCTTCTTCTTTTTCTCCCCCTAAATGGCACTTTTTATGAATTTTTCCAAAACCACCAAAACCAAACCCTCTCATAAATAGCATGAATTGTGCTGGGGAGGTTTTCCCCTAAATTCTGCCCCTGTTCCAAGTAGATGTCTGGATATCTTGGTCTCTGGGTTGTTCTGAGATAAGACCACTTTTTTTACTCTCCATTATAACCATTCTAATTTTTACTGCAATAAAAAAAAAAAAGAACATTAAAAAAACAATTATTTTTTCCCCTTTCACAAATCAGGGCTCCCTTTTCTCCCTGCAAGGACTCTTACGACATTAAATGAAAGACAAAATGGTCTCATCTGTGAGATTTTGTGGCTCAATGGGTTTAACACTTCATTCTACTCTGGCTGTACCACTGTCAGTTACCTTTTTAAGTAAAAACTTAAAAGAGAAATATAAGAAAAAGAGCTGTGTAAGCTGAAAGCTTATTTTGCATGTGATTTTATATGCTACCTCAGATTTTACTGACAATATACATTTATCAGATGCAGACAAGCAGATTTAACGACATACATAATTCTGCACTGAGGCCATATGAAGAATATTTCATGCAGAATTCCTTTCCTGTCAATAAGTGTTCAGAGAACTAAAAAAAATGAATATATATCATGACAAATATATATATATATATATCATCATACTCCCTTTCTCTGTCTCAAAGAGGAGGGGAATGTACTCATCTGTTCTCTCTGACACCTGTATCAGCACCCCTGTGTGCCCCTGGAGGTGCAGGCCTGCAGGCCTGCAGCCCACAGCCAGAGCGGAGCCAGCGCAGCTCAGTGCCTGCTGGAGAGTAAAGATCGGCTGTTTGGCTGCCAAACCTGAACAGCTCTTCTCAGCACCACTGAAAAGCAATGAGTATGCTTCAGTGAGCACTCCAGGTTGTTTAGGAAGAGTTGAAGTTGCTTTTCTTATGTGTTCTCTGTATGCAAACTGGCACTGCCCCAAGAATGCGGAAGGCCCACATGATGTTTGCTGCATGCTGCCCTCTTTACTCAGATAATATTAGTTTGCTTCTGCTATCTGAAATATAAATTCCATTTGGTTACCAAATTGAACCTCATATTTGGATGAGGAAAAACTCCTTCAATAAAGACACGTCCTTTCCTTTGTTTTTGCGTAAATAGAACTTCCTTCCCAAGTCAAACTCAGCTTGTTATCAGGGATGCTGCAACGGAGCGTGGCCTGATCAGCAGTGATAGGTGTGAATCCTAAGGGAGGGACTGCACAGAAGGACTGCAAACAATTTCACCCCTGGCTTCAGTGCTTCTCTCACTAGAAGGAAAAAGCCACCCAGGCTCTGGCAGGCTCCCAAAGAGCCACATGAGTTCAGTTAGAACAGGCAGGACAGGGTGCTTATCTGCTGGTCAAGTTTGGCTTCCAGTGTACCACATGAAAACATAAAGAAGAGAACTTTCACAGGAAGCAGAGTTATTACGTCTTTGTCCTACAGACGTGTGACCATGTCTCCAATATCAAGCAGTTGGGATAACCAAAGCCAAAAGCAGATTAGGAGGAAAGCAACTTCCTTTTTCATTATATAGTTTCTCAAGAATCCACTGCTTAAGGCCACTACAGCCAATTGCAGTACATATTACAGCATGAAATAGTATCTGCCAGGGGCTATCTGTAGACCTGGCATCTTGATCTTCAGCTCTTATTCTTAGTTTCTTAAAATCCCCATTGTCCATCGTTTTAAAACACTGACAACTTCAGGGATAGTCTATGACGATGGGCTGTGTGTAGCACAGACAGATGGATACTGAGCTTATATTTCAGGTCTTCTTTCTCATGTCGGGCTGTCTCTGTCTCCTGGTATATTGAATTTTTTTTATGAAATGCTCTTATTCCTCTGCTTCCTTTTGTCTGACAAAATTTTAATTACTACAGTACTTCATATCTCCATTCAGTCCTCCAATACTACTTCTCTGATACGTGCAAAATCAAGTCCTAAGCTAGAAAGTATAATACTCTATCATTGTGTCTTCTTTTATGGCTCCTGGCATCCTTTTTATGGCTGCTAATATATTGTGGTCTCTGCCTTTCACTTACTGACTTCTGCCCTCCTTCACTCAATGTTCCCCTTCTCTCATCGACGAAATTAACACCCCATTTCTTCTCTTTCTTCTTCCCTGCTCCCAGATATAATGTAGTGAAGTTCTTTCCTCCTTGTCATATTATTCCTTCCCATCTCTCAAAGCCAGGAGTCTGTATAATGTTCTACATCTCCTGCAATGCAATTAGCAGCCAGGATGCAATTGTCTGTGCTTAGTGTTACTTGTGTAGTGCTTCACGCACAGTGGGTGGACCTGACACGAAAGTCAGAGCTGGAGTGCTGAAATCTGCTGTGGAATGAAGGGAAGATCAAACAATACAAGCTTAAATATCTCTTCAGACATGGATGTGCAACTTTCCTGGGAGATGTTTTTTGTGAAAACCGTAGTGTCTGCCTTTCCAGTAAACTGTTACACACTGGCCTCCTCCCATGCTTCCATTCCTCTCCACTCCTGCTGTCACAGCAGCAGTATGAGCTCTCACTACCAAAAGACTTCAGGGGAATGGGTCAGTAGAAATCCTGCTCTGTGCTAACACATTTTAACACCTGAGAAGCAAAAAAGCAGCAATTAAGCACAGTAAAATAAATAATTCAATAGTTAATTTGACCTGCCAGGTCGTAGAGTATTTTTTAAATACCCTACCAGATTGTATTTCAGTTTAGAAGAAATGTCCCTAGAGAGTTATGCTGTGAGAGCAGCCTTTGAGTGCTATTGCGTGATCCGAGGCAAGAGCTCACCCATTATGGGGTGACTATTGTTTAAAGAAAAGATGTAGGTTTTTTTATTGTCAGAGTTCTGCATATTTCATGAGAAAGTGATGAAGTCCTTCTCTGATTCCCCTATAAATTTATCTGCCAGCTGATTAGGCAGGTAAAGCAGCCACAGAACGGAAGACTAAAATTACACTGCAGGTAACTGACTGTTAGATGGAACACAAACCAAACAGAAAGTTAATGCTCTTTTCTGTGGTAAAGGAATTGGCTGGTTTTTAATTGCCTCACAAATAATCCATAGGCAGCTTTGAGTGGGAGTAATCCGTGTGGCCACTGAATACATGAATGCGCTCAGTAAAAAGGGGAAAATATTCTGTCAGGATAAGACTTAGCAGGAGAATTGGACACCAGTGCTTTAACAAGCTACTCCCTCCTGACTACCAAGTTGGTAGTAGAGATCTTGAGTGGGTGTACTGGTAACCTGGTGGGAAAAAATAAAGCAACCCTTATAGGAAACCTTCCAGTTCCTCCTAGTAAAAGGAGATGAGATGAAAACTGAAATGACAGGTAAACACATGATGCATGATGGGCAGAATTAAAACTAGGGGGAAACAGGATGAGGATTGAGATGGCTGTCAGCAGCACCGAAGAACAGAGGAAATACCAGAAAGGGACATGCTGAGCCTCCATGTGCAACTCAAACAAGTGGATATATTACATTTCTGGTATACATTTATTTGCTATTCTCTTCCATCTTCTGCAGCTACTCCAGGAGCCAAGTGGTCTCAAAGCAGCTGCACAGACTGCCTCAATAGTATTCCTGAGACTTGTTGAAAGGAGAGTACACCAGGGAGAATGCGGTAAACGCAAACGCTTTTTATCTTGGATACACACACATACTCATTTACTGAGTAGCCCATGAACTTGCTATGCTGATTTCAACTCCTTCTGACATTAATGCAAAGTAAGCATTAAAAAAAATTCAACGAGCACAGCCAGAAGCAGCCACAAAACCTTTTTATGCTTACGGACCCCGCTGCCTAGTTTCTCTAGGTAGAATACATCAATAGGATATCAATGTCCTTTACAAAATGGGTAACAAAACTCCCTGCAAGTCTCAGAACCTGCAGCTCAGGACTGACTAAGTGCTAGGAGCACGCTCTCCCCAGCACCAGGCTGCAGCCTCTGGTTCTGCCCAGTAGCTGATGTTACCCTACATAAACTTTTGCAAGGTTTTCAAAGATCCACCTGCCTTAAAAGTAAATAAACAAATTAACATCTTAAGCTTCTAAAAAATGACTATGACTGCTATTACAGGGGGGGAAATAGGGTGAATAGGAACCAGGTGCACTTTATTGCATCTTCCATTCATGAACGTATAAAAATAAACACTCCACTCCTTTGCAATTAAGTTGCTCTCTGGTTGCAAGTACAGCTAATTTTAGTTTTAATTTGGGGATCTCTCTCAGAACTGTGGAGTATAATCAGCTCCACCATAACCCTCCATCATCGTTATGAAATACCAGACTCTCTTTGGAAAATACACATTTTACATGCTGAAGGTCCCACCAGCCCTTTTTCAGCTGACTGCGCACTCGTTGCTTCAGATGGAAGTTCAGGTTCAGGTAATGCCAAACATTGGCCACTAAGTGGTGCTGCGAAGACTTCTCCATCCGCAGATCTGGTCCATTAAGATGGAACTGGTGCTAACCACAGCTAATACCCCTCCTTTCCAAAAAGGAGAGGACGAGCAGAGGCACTCTAATTTCAAGTCCCACTAAAAATACAGGAAATATTTCAATATTTCCTTCCAAATGTAAATGTAAGAAAATTTACAAGCAAGTCAGATTTATATTCAAGTTTGTAAGAAGGAAAGAAAGAAAATGTCAAGCAGATTAAATAAAAGCAGTTGAAAGCATGCATCTGCCTGAGCACAGAGCCTGCTTAATGGTATGTCCACATTTGCCTGCTTCGGAGGCTTTGCATTCATTTCAGTTTAAATTGCTTCTCTCTGCACTAAGCTGTACTAGAGCAGGGACAAATGCCTTTCTTACGGATCTTGCAACCACTGCAGAAGACTGCTGGCAATATTGCAATAATCACAGATATTATTCAAACGTAATTGCTAATGTGAAAACAGAAGCCTATAGTTGTCTCATCCATACAGTCCTTCGGCTCCCCTGTTGAGTGAATCTTTTTCACAGCCTTTGGGACACAGGGCAAACTGTAATAGTACAGTATTCCCCACTCCCTGTGGAAACAGCCAAGGACTTACCAGCCAATGTTGAATTCCACGTGAGCATCAAAGAAACCAACAACAGGAGAGGTTGCAGCTTTCCAGCCTTGGATTCTGGCTCGAATCAGTCCTTCTCGTTTGTTATTGCGCACTATTTTCACCAGACCCGGGTATCTTTTATTGACATACTGGTCCAGGTTAAATTTGAGCTCAACTGCAGGGAGAAAAAAAAAAAAAAAAAAAAAAAAAAAAAAAAAAACCCACAAACATTCAGAATGAGATCAGGCAGTCTTGCAATGCTATGCTTTACTTTGATTTATTCTGCAGCAGACCCTTAGTCGCTTTCACACATACAAAGCAAGTACCACAGCTGTGGGACAGAGCAATTCCAGAGATACCAGCCCAGAAAAATCCTTCACACATGAGAGCATATGCTGTTAGCCTTGCCAAGACTGAATATGGCATGAAGGATCTGAGCACTGTTTTGAAGAGCTGCTTTGTCTAAATATTTTAAAACAATTGCTGTTCCAATTCTCTGATGATTTGCATTAAGTTGCAAGTGACCCTGGTGGAATAATTCTGAACTTGGAGCAGAGTGACATGGGAGTTACTGGTGATTTTTGGGGGTCTGATTTAGGCTTTTTCTTATTGAATTAGAAAAATAACCTCAGAGGATTTTGGGTCAAGATCTAATGCAGATCAGAATTAATTTCCCTTCACTCTAAGTTTTCCCCTAAATATGGTTAATATTGTGTGATCCCAGGCTTCTTCTCTGTTAAGCTAAATGGATCTTGAAGATTTCAAATAGACTTTTTTTCATTTTCAGGCATTCAGCCACAGATAGAGCTGAACTCATCCACTCCTTCATTTCAGTGGGCTTACAAACAGGCGAATTACTAAAATGGTCACTGTATTTTTTAAAAATCAATCTACTTTGGTCATTCATTTACACTACAGCTTACTCATAATGAGGCTTTTACTCAAATATATTTATTAGGAAAACTTAGGAAGCTTCCGCGACATCAGGAGCCTCGTTCTTATGATTTATGTTACACAGTGGAATCATTACCATCCAAATAAAAGACCTGATAAATCTCCAGTTATCTAGAAGAATGACGGAGAAAAGCCATATAAGAGTTCACTGAGAAACAATGAATCCAATTCTCTTCTGCATTATGCTGACTGAAACACTTTGTAATCTCACAATTACTCCATAGGTTACAGAGCAGTAACTGAAAGCAGAACTGGACAAAAGGTTTCTTAAAACTGTCTATTCTGGGGCTTATTTTTGTTCTAGTGATTTGTTCTTTTGAACATCCTTTCTGTCTGGGCATTCTGAAGAAGAACAGCATGTAAAACTGAAAGATTTGAAGTTCTTGAGCTGTGCAGGAAATGCCCAACTTGAGCCTTAAAAAAAAATAGGATTTAGAAGCTGCAACAGTTCTAGAAGATCCAATTATAACAATTTAAAACACAACAATATTGCTGATCATCTGCATCCTAAAGGCAATTCCAACCCATCCTATAAAATATGTCCATCAGTAGCACCCTACGTGCTCACCAAGATTCTGAGTTCTGAAGGCTCTAACTGAAGTGCTGCTTTTACATTAAGGAATTACATGACCAGAAGTTGCATGCACTTTGTACCCATTCTGTTACTGCATTCGCAAAGTCTGACTTTTTTCCTACCAAAATGAAAAGAAGGAAATCAGATTCACAACTTGTGTAAACTCCTGTGTAAATTGTGAAGCAGCAAAGTGTGCTTCCATGTAAAACAAACCATTTTCAAGGAGAATCTGTAGCTTCACATTCCTCTGGCAACAGAACTACAGTTTTTGGTATTGATATTGATACTGCTCTGGATCTACAAACTCGGAGAAAAGTTTTGTCTCCATACAGAGATTGCTTATTATGTCATTAATTCTGTGAGGATTCCAACAAAGTCAACAGGGTTTATTCACATAGTATTTATTTCTTGTATAAATAGTTAATATTTGCTGACAGCTTTGTGCAAGTGGCTCACTGAATCATCTCCTCATCAAACACAAACTCTTGGAAATTCTGACTTCAGGGCAAGTATGTTAACTTACACCAACGTATGGTCTACCTTATTAGCCATTAATCAGTGGTTGTGAGCATTAATTAGTGGCTGTTCAGCTCCTTGAGCTGTTTAAATACAGACCAACTCAACGCTGCTTCATCCAAAGATGAAAATAATAGTAAGATATAAGTAGAAGTGACAAAACACTTTTTGATTTGTATTTCTCGTTCACAAATGACACACATAGAACTGAGAGGAAAGGTGGTGTGTACTCACCATTGTCACTGTTGTCGTCCACCAGAATGATCTCTTTGAGCAGATGCGAGGGGGTGTGATTCACAACACTGTGCACGGAGCGCAGGATGACGGACAGTGCCTCGTTAACAAATATAAAGACCACAGAGATCTGGGGCAGGTCATCTGGGTAGGTCATCTGTTTGCACCTGGAGAGAAGAAAAGAACAATTAAAGCCCAAGCAGCCAATGGGAGGCAAAACACACTGCAGAATGTCCTCTCATCTTTCATTGCTCTCCAGCATGTAGGGGTTTACAGGCTTTCTTATTTCTGACATCAAATGAAGATGGGGTAAAAACTGAAAAGAAGTAACATGGCTAGGAGCACCTAACTTCTTATCAACCAGGCGAAAGGCAAAGCCTATCTGTATGTATTTACTTTTTTAATGGATCTCAGTCTCTGGGGGGCGAAAAACATCTCTTGAAGAACAGAAGAGTATCAAAGGTTTAGCTCATAACTACCCTGGAGAAAGCCCACAACACCATAGCTTGCTTGTGCCCCAAGGGCACCCGTGAGAAAGTCTGCTATTTACCTGTGATTAGAATTCATACTTTTAAAACTAGGACCTTCTAAAGCAAACCTTGCCCAAACAGAGCACTTGCATCACTCTGTGATTCTGCAGCTTGTGCAGCAGTGCAAGGTGTTTGTTGAACAGGCAAGCACCTACTGATGAATTTGCAAAATGAATTTGCTCCACCCCAGTATGCAGCTATTCCCACTTATGCATGTTATCACAGATAACAGCCCATGTACCTCTGCAACACCATACTGTCTTATTTTAGGAGAATTCTCTCTCTTAGCAAAAAGGCCAACTATAAAAAATTACCTACATGTTCTCACAGTCAAAAGCCATTCTGAATTACCATAGTGATTTCTGAACCTGCTCTCTAAAATACTGCTAATTGCATCACAGGAAATGACTTTTCCTGCTCTTATCAAACTTTCTGACCTCTTGCTTATTACTTTGGCATAATGATCACTCTTTCTCTCCACCACCTGCAGTGATGGGGGTGGAGAGAGCGACAACCACTTGGCTGTTGGATCACCTTTGGAAATCTGTCATGAATTCTAGTAAAGTGCAATTATTTATAATTCCTACCCATTCCTGCACTATTTGCACAGAGACCTGATGACTTGTCATTGATTACATGGCTACCACAGCTGCTAACTGACAGCTCACTTGATGGCCTGTACCATTGAGAGGACCTCTGTGTAGAACTTCAGGCTAAGCTGCATTCTTACACAACCTAAATATGCACCTGGAAGAAGGACAAAGATTTACAGGAGGTGTGAACACTCTGACACAGCCTCCTTTTGGAATTTCTCCTAGAGCGTGATTTTCCTCTTGACCACACCAACATACCAAAGAAGTCCATTAAGAATACTTCAGTAACATGAAAGAGCCATCAACTAAAAGCAGGGATCTTGCAAGATTTTCCCTGATGAGGGACATTCTTGATCTGACAGCAATTTGTTTCAGAGCCTCACTTTATATCAGCAGGATGCAGCAAACTGCATCCCAGTAAACCAAGTTGGTACCCCAGGGGTGGGTGTGCTGCCAGTGGAGTGAGGCAGAGGGAGGTCCTGAATGGGGAGCCAGAGCCAGAAGGGAAGAGGGAAAGCAAAGGAATTGTGTTGAGAGCTGCAGAGGGCAAGGAGGCTGTGGCTGAGAAGGAGAATGTGCAGTGAGAATGAGGGGGCAGCCAAAGAAGCACTTGCAGTGTAGAGAGACAAGCAATTGAAGGCTAAATGAACACGACCACCAGAGGCAGAGAGGCATGAGTAGATGGGCCAAAGTATTTTGTCTAGGAAAAATTGGAACCACTAGGATAGCACAAGACCTCAATGATTTACACTGGTCTTCATTTGACTTCTGATCAAGAAATTTTGCTGAGCTTTTTCGGGGTAAGAAGTGTTTCTTTTTCTAGTAAGTACACTGGAACCCTTGGTGTAGAACACCCAGCCAAACTGGATGCTTTTGATAAGGGGCTGTTTTGAATTTATCCCTCCAGGGCTAAATAATTTCCATAATTTCTCACTGCTATCTTCCTTCTGTCTGTTCTCTCCTTTTTCTTGAATATTTTGAGTAATACAACCACAGCAGGAACATCCAGATGGGCCAAGGCAAACCTCAGAACTTAGCAGTGGTTTAAAAGATGCCATCGTTTTACTTATTACAGAAAGATGAAGAGCAGCAAAAGAAGCTGTCTGCCTGAGTAAACTTTCAAACTACAGCAGTGATTTAGGAGTTCATTTCCTAAAGACTTCCAGTCAACCTTGAACTCCCAACTCCTTAAGTCAGTTCAGAAAATGAGATGGATGTGCTGAGGTAGTCAGGAGAAAGCACTGGTCTACTAGCAAATTCTTCTTATGATGTCTGAGAGCACCAGCAATCCCAGTCCAGGGACCTTTCCTTAAAAATCAGAGGGTGCTTAAGTGCTTTGTTGGATTGTTGCCCAAGCCCTTCCCAAAGTATTCTGTAATTAGATAGCAGCCGTGGCAATTTACAGTTAATACTTCCTTCATTTCAAGAAACTCTAACCAGCAATTGACACTCTGAGCCAAACAGTGACATTAGCAAATCACAATCAAAGATGCTCCACCACCAAAGCACAGCCATGCCCGCTGTATGCTTACAGTCCCTTGGCAGCCTTGCTCTGGCTGGGTGCCGACAGCAGACCAAGAGATTGGTGGAGAACCAAATCATTTGTCAGCGTCAGGAAGATAATGAAGTCCTCCTTGGTTTTGGCCTCAGAGCGTGGCAGAGATGTCCCCAGAAAAAAATAAGGCCTTAACCAGTCCACTTACTTATCCTTTTGTCCATTTGTCCTTTTGTGGAAGGACATCCTTTCACAAAATGGTTGGAGCAGCAGCCTGGAGATGGAGGGAAAGCATCAGAACTGAAGAAATCACCCATTTCTGGCAGCCCTGCTGCCAAGCCCGGCACTCAGCCAGGAAAGGAGCAGGGTGCTGCTATGCCCTCTGTTTCTCTATACTAGGTCTGATCACGTTAGGAACTGTGGCTATCAGATGAGGGAGGACAATTACAGTACTGGAAGCAAGTTAACCTGCACTACTGATTTAACCAGCTCTACTGATTTAACCAGCACAACTGATTTAGGAGAGAACAGACAGCGTAAGTTTGACCTATATATCAGTTAACAAAGGTTTAAGCTGGCCAGGCACGGATCATGTTTAATGTTCTCATGATGTTAAATTGCGGTTGTAAGCCTTCTCAGTGCGCATCAGCAAAGTATTTGAGCAAAGGAGTACTGTCTCTCCAGGGCAGATGAACACACTGTAGAGAAACACACCACTGGATGCATTTAGGACTGGTGGTTCCAAACAAAGGCTGATGATGCCATGGCTAATCATTTCCATAGACCAGCTGAGGATGGATTAGATCTGATATGTGAAACGGCCCTTCAGGCATCTTTCATACAACACGCTAAGCATCAAACCTAAGGCATGCTGCTGTTGTCTTGGGAAGAGTCTTTGGGAGTTCTTGCTCTGTATTGGCTACTGCAGAGCCTGGCTGGAAACCCAGAGGTATTTCCTTTGCACATGATAGAGAGCTTGATGTCAGATCATTTCTCTCTGCCCCGGAGATGGTTTTCACTCATTCTTTCCCTTGCATTGAACCAGTTCCTTAAATGAACATTTCCAAGCCAGCCTCCTGAGCCCAAATGTGAGCACTGTCTGTGCAGGCACAAGAAAAGAGGAAAGGCTCTTCAGCTTGGAAATAGAGCCTTGGACATAAATCACGTACTAACACAAAAAAGGTCATAGATTAGAAACAGGGACAATAAGAAAACAAAAGCTGTTCAGCCGAACAGCAGCCTTCTCATGGTAGCCTGTGAGCTTGTAGGCAGAAAAGAGAAAGAAATTTTCTTTTGTCTGAGCCTTCCTTGCCCAATTGCTGCATTTTCTCTGCCTGTATCTGATCCAGCAGAAATATGCGCCCTCTCTTTTTGCTGCTCTTACAGTCCAATTGAGCTGTACTATTTTTTGTGAGCAGCTGACACTACTGCTGTGCTGGTAGTACAGTGGATTACCAAGGAAAGGAATTCCTGCTCTCTTTTTCTGGCTTTCTCTTGTGTCTGCATACTTGCTAACACCAAAAATGAGTTTTGCTTGCAGATCTTAATGTAGTGAGTTTAGAAATGGATTAGGCAATACATTTAGAGATTTCTGACAGCTTTACCCTTCAGGAAGAAATGCAAACAAAATTAAAGCTGCTTCATGAATCTTTAAAGTATTTAATACAAGACATGTTTTTCCAATGAACCACTGGGATGGAAATGATTGTGGGTTTCTCTCCTTCACAAACTTGATTGGGCATGCAGAAATCTCCTCTGCAGTTCTGGCACAAAAAAAGCCTCAGTGTGCTCCATACCCTGAGAGCTGCAGGATGGCCTGCATTCATGTTTTAAAGCCACAGAGAGGGAACAGGGGCCTGCGGATACATGACCAATAAAAAGACAAAGATAAATATTAAAATATAATGGAACCCTTGCTCATTAGTGCTGGCATACTTTGGAACATCAGGTCAATGTGTATTTTGAATCCAGTTAAACCAAAGGCTCAGATTACTCTCACGTACAAGGCTACCTTTTATACCTTAATGCTGCTCTGATTTAGTAACCACGGACAATTTACAACAGCTAAATCTGTACATTTAAAGGCTAGTTCAATGCCTCCTTTATTTCTCCAGAAATCTGCTGAGCTTTTGCAGCCAGCACTAGGTGTAATAGCAACTTTCCAGGTGCAGAAATGAACTATCATTACTTTTTTGTTCGACACTGGCAAAACAGTGAAAATGTGACATGCTGCAAATATCTCCTTCCCCAGCATGAGACTCAACTGCTGAGCTCATGAGACTGACCAGTCCATGGCAAAAGGCAGTGACAGGCTACAGAACTGATTAGCTGCATGGGTCATGAATCTGTCAGGCAGAGGGCTCCAGCTCCTTCCTAATTAATTCTCCTTCCCCAAAGAAGGTGTTAACTGTGTAATGCCATAACATTCTTTTTCTGTTGAGGATGGATTTTTCTCCTCTATCCCAAAGAAAGAAGAATAAACAGTAAATAGTTGGGTGCTTGGCCTACTCTTAATTTCTCTTCCTGTTTTGCTGCTTAAGGATGGCACTGCAAGAATTGAATAACATAAGTACAACTGAACAAGGGAGCAGTGGCAGAACACTAACACTCCGCATGTCTTGAGAGAAGAGAATTAAGAACCAGGTGAAAAGAGAAGCCACAGCTGCTTTCAGGAAAAGCCAAGAAGATCTGGTAAGGCAATCAGTGCCTTTTCAACATGGCTACCCCTTCCCAGGCTATTCCTTCCAGGTGTTCCCGTTATGGGATGGCCTTCAGTTTGATTTATCATACAGACAGAACATCAGCAGCTTTTTCTTCTTCCAGGATTTATTTGGGGGAGCGCAGATACAAGATATAGCGCAATTCTGGTTGGTGCTGTAAGCTTGTTAGTCTAGGCAGCTCCATCAAAGTGTTTGGGGAGAGAATGTTTTCCTTCCTTGAGTGACAGCTAAATAAATTGCGATAGTTTTCCCTCCACCTCTGCAAGCACTATGACACTCCTGTATGTCAGTATCTGGACACTGGCATTAATACTGACTTACTGTAGCCACAAAAGTTTAGGAATTTCCTTAACTGTTCTTCAGTACAAACTGTTCCTCATCCCACTGGGGAGTCAAGGCAAGTCTACTAATTTGTCTGTTATACAGTGATACTGATGACCGTTTTCAGGGTTACAATTAACAGATCTTACATCTATGCCATGTGATAAGTGTTCCTAGCAGCATTTTTCTCTCGCCTCCTTGAGGCACTTTTCCTTATTCTGCACCCAAAATCATCACTCACATTCATCAGAAAAAAATATCAGGCCAAATCCTTACTCCTATCCTAATCACCTTATCGAAGAAAACTGTCCTTTAATATTGATCAGAAACAAATCATGGAAGAAAAAGAGAACATATTTTCTATCACTTATCTGCTGGTTCTTAGCAACCACTCTCCAAAGCTCGCCTGGCATTGCTGCGGTTGGAACCCATTTGTCCAGATGAACTGCAGCTTTACCATAATGTGCTGCATACAACTTCAACAAAAAGTTCTTCAACAGTTATCACGTTCCTAAGTAACCTAGCAGGAGAAGAATTGCAGTCTGTGCAGGCTGATTGACCTATGCTGCATTAAATCAACGCCAAAATAACTACCGTACCCTACATTGATGCCCCTTGCAGTAGGGCCAGGAGTTTCCCAGCACACATCTGTTCCTGGTGACTTCCCACCTTCCCTGGCTGAACAACTGCAACTCGTGCCTATAGGATTTCCAAGAAGAAGAACAGCAGCAGCCTTTTTATACCTTAGAATGCTCTGTCACACTTCCCATAAAAAAGCCCAGATGTCCAGGACTTTCTGTTCTACAGTTCTTCCAGTAAGAACCATTCCAGGCTGGTAAACTGGCAGCTCTGCAGGTAGGACAAAGCTCCTCATGAAACTGCAATGGTGCTCGTCAGACAAAGGTTTCATGAGAATCAGACATTTACTTTTGTCCTTATTTGTTTCTTTTTAAATGCCAGGTCAGTGCAACTGGGACTAACTTCTCTGCATTGTGCAGTTAGTTTGGATAAGAAAAAAAAACCCAAAAAATAAAACACAGGATGTTGATTACTGTTCCACTGGGCTTAATCCCTTTCTTCTATAGGATAGATTACTTTGTGTGCATGGTAGAAAGCCTTGAGATCTGCCAACAAGTGACTGACAGGTGACTATATATGCACTATTAACATACACAGCATGAAGATGGTCCCACTTGCAAAGCCCATTAACCCTTACATTCAGGATTGTTAGACCCCTCCAAAGTAGCTGCCACACACATCAAGTAAGAGGCTCTGTGTTTCAGTGAGGTATTTCTGGCTTTCCTTGGGGAAATAACACCATAAACGTGTCAGCATGTCTAATAAACATAGTGATTTATATACATATCAGTGCTATAAACTAGTTCCAATGGCTTTTAAAACAATTGCTTTTATTAACACAGAAATGGGTTAAAGCACATGTTCAGATCCTGCTGTAGTATTTGCCTTTTTTTTTGGTAACAACTTCAATCACCAGTACATTTTGAAATACCATCTGTAAGAAATTTCCACCCTACCCCCTGGTGTGCCCATCCAGATCTGGCCCATGGCTGGATGCATGCTGCATCACAAAGCATTAGGCTGATTGCAAATTAATGGAGAAGTTGAAATCTGCTTTCCAGTGCTCTTCAAAACTCCCCAAAGAGAATTTATTCTCAATGTGACTTTATTCTTAATGGTACTAGACATATTTAAGGAAGATTCCCATCTGAAGTTCAAGTGACATGTATTCTGCCTTTAGATGATTTATTAGACACTAACAGCTTTTTGAGGCTCTTAAGATTTCGGAAGGATTCTGGTCCTTGTTCCCACTGGATTTTTAGCTTGCACCCTTCATAAGCAAAAACTAGACAAGTGCTGTGCACACAGTGGTGGTCTTACAAAGCTCTGCTTTGAGACTGGAGATGTCTTTGAACTTGAAGCTCAGTTGGAACACGAATATCTCTGAACCCAATGAAATTATACTAAATAAAGACAAAACCAAAGGAATTTTTCTAATTCACAATAACAGTTATTTGATGCCCAGTTCTTACCTTCAATATATATTCAGAAATCATTACCTTTTTGCATGACTTTTTCAAACTGAATTCTGGGAACTACACTCTGTGTAGGAGACAGAACATACTTTCACCTCAGTGCTTTGCCAAAACCAAGACCTGACTCCTGCCACTCTGGGTCCTTCTGCCCCAGCCAGCGATGTGGAATCAGCTCTTCAGCTGCATTTCTGACAGCCCAGATATGCAAAAGTGCACTACGCATCCTAAGATACCACCTTGCATGGCAATTTCTCACCCATCACACTTCAAACTAATGACATACTTAAGAAAAAAAAAACAAAAAACACAGAGGAGATGAAATCAAAAGAATAATTTCCAATAAATGATTTATAAGAGTAAAGTCACTATTTCCAATTTGCACAGAAGCGTTTGCCTTATCCTTGAAGCTATTTGTTATTCAGATAATGATATGTAAATACAGAAAGTTACCCTTGACTATTAAAAAATTGCTGCAAGTACTTAATGCTAAAAATTCCAGGCAGTTCTGTTCAGTGTTGACTATCTCAGTCCCTCAGCCGGCGCTCCCAGCGCTGGACGAAGCTGAGTATCACTGTTACCGAGAAATGTAGGGCAGTAAAAAAGTTTTCAAGGTAACTGCTGCAGAGCTCTTCACGGATTTCATTACAGGTTTGCTGTCACGTTGCAGTGTGGTGTTAAGGAGGAGGATAGAGGAATGCAATCATTTTCCGCTATTACTTCAGCTAACAATGTTTTTTTTGGTCTCGGGAGGACATACAACAATGTTTGGCAAACAATCCCTTCTTTAATGGGCTCCAGTGTTTTTCACAGGAGACCAGCTTTAATCTCTGGTCAAATCCAGTTATGCAGCAGAATGTTTCTTTATATCTATGTACAAATACAGGATGGTTGAAGGAGTAAACAACTAAACAGAAGGTCGGTCATAAACGAAGCAAACCCGTCCCTCACTGCCTGCTGAACATGTACTGAGCAGCTCTTAATGCTGCCCTGCCCCAGCAGCAACAAGGCCAGTGGCAGCCCCAAAAGGCAGAGCACAGCGAGGTGATGCAGGAGCCTATTTGATTAACAAGCAACGGCCTTGAAATGTTTAAGCAGTAGTCACAGGGTTTTTCCTCTAGCTTTAAATAGATCAGTTTCTATCAGAGTGAAAACGGACCCAAGTTTATGGTATGTGGGAAGAATTATGGTTCAGACAGAAGAGTGTTCCAAGAACAAATGCATAAAGAACATTGATTTAGCACTGAAAATGGGAGTATTAAATCCATGATGTTTAGATGCTTTATATGAGAACCTGGCAGCAGTCGCAGCATGTTTATGAAAAGGCATGGCAGGCAGGCAGGGAGGACAAATGAAGGTGCATGTGCCATGGGCGCTTCCCCCACCAGACAGAGGGAGGGAACTGCCCGACAAACTAAGCCTCTTTAACTGTAGATGATGGAGCACATCTGGAGAGCTCCATGGACTCGGGAGCAGGACCCTGCAGATTAAATCACTGGCCAAGCAGCCTTGTGAAAACCTCACAGCAGTTGGATACTGAAGTGCTGATGGACTTTACTCCTCTTTACATCTTTCTCAGTGACACTGCAGGATTGTTCTCTGATTATTATAACTACTTTGCAAAATGTTCCATTCAAACAAAGCAGTTAAGCATGCCTCATCTTCACTGGGTTACTCATACACTTATAACTAGGAACATATTTAAGTGTTTCATTGGACTGGAGCCTAATCGCACTTTTACAGCTTTTGTTTAAATTAAAGGCTAGCTAGAGGTGAGCAGCACAGTATTCAACTATTTCATGCATTTAGAAGTTAAATGTTAAGAAGAGTTTCTTACCCTCTAATTATTTCAAGCACTTCAGAAAATTTGCATTAGATTCCATTTTTGTTACATTTAGAAATAAAAACATTAAAAAAAATCCCACGACATTTGCTGTCTAGCATGAAACTGGCATCTAGGGCATACATTTCATACCAGCAAAACAGTTTAACACACAGGGAATTTTATATTTATGAGCTCTCATCCCAATTCATAAAAAGCAGTTCAGCGTGTGCTCTCTTTTCACTTGGGCTGACAGAAATCAGGCACTTGTCCTGACCAGGCAATGTACTTGAGTGTGACTTTGAATATTTGACCAAGCCAAGTGCTTGGCTTTTCACAACTCCCATTTCAGCAGTTCAGCATTCACACACTGCTCCTGCCCAAATCTGCCTGCTTAGAAGCAATTTCCTTTGTTATTCTGTGCTGCTTTGAAGTCACATCCTCAGTATTTGAAGAGCGAAATTAATTCTCCACCAGGAAGAAAAGTAGCACAAAGTGCTCTGCACAGGAGGAGCAGATCATTCCCATTACCTGTCTGCCCAGCAGACTGAAGCTGTGTTCACAACCATGTCCTTCTTCATCCCTCACCTACACGCAGACACATTCAGCCTATTGCAGCCAGGCTATTGGCTCAAACCATTTCACAGAGAAAATTTCCCCGCCTCGTTCCCAGAGATTCCCAGATCTGTCAGACAAAGAGCTGAGAGCTCCTCTATGAGCAAACAGAATACGTATTCCTCACCACTTGGGTACACTTGGGTTAATAACACCAAGGCAGTAAGCCATTGAACTAGCTGTAGGTCATGTATTTATTTCCAGGCAGTGTAGAAAATACAGGAGCAAAGCTCAATGTCGTTTTTATCTTGACTTTAATGTGAACTGCACCATGACCTTCTGTGAGAACTGTATCCAACCAGAACATCCATGGAGGGAATGAAAGCTAACTCCAGTTGCTGAACGAGACAGCTGCTCACTTTGTGGACAGAGATAACTAAAAGTTACTGCTTTCCTTTGGAATTTTAGGGGTACAGCCCAACTTAGCAACAGCACCCAAGGGTATTTTGTTATACCCAATATATACCCAAGGGTATATTGTTTTAATTATTGTTGCTGCTATTACAATTATTTTACCATCACTCAAGTCTGAACTGCCATTGCCACCAGGAATGTCTGCTTCACACTACCCCAGTGGCTAGCCCTGTGCTAGGTCATTTTGAAGACAAAATACATAAATGCAGACTAACAGAAGTCTTCAAGTGCAGAATAAATAATACATTCATCCCTTGGAGCAAAGAAAATAAACTAATTAAGGGACTAGTTGACAATCTGAAGACAGCTCACGCAGGTAAAATGCAGCTCCACAGGATTCTGTTTCGAGGGAGCTTGCTGCATAAGCAATACAAAATTAGAGATGAAATTTCCTGTAATTTCCAGTTACCTCATGCCTTGTGTGTGTGCTGCTAAGACCAAGAGAGTTTGGATTTCACTTGATGTCTGCATGGCAATCGTCCTCATTTTCTCTGTTTAATTCAGACATGTAAGGAGAGATGTGTCTGCCTGGGTAGCCAGCCCTGCTGTTCACCACTGAATGACTTCTTGTCATTGCTTAAGCGATTCCTTTGTGATACATCAACTATACTAAAATCCTCTGCAGAAAACAGACAAGATGTTTCCTCCCCTTCTGTCACTACCGTTAATCTTTTGGTGAGCTCGGACCTCCCAGCTTTCTTTCAGGGGAGGAGAGATAAGAAACACTGATTGGGAGCATATTCCCAATGCTATTCTCACATACTACGTGCCAAATAAACATACCAGAGGTTGTCAGAATGGCAAACCGAGGATTCTTAGCTCTAGAATCTGCAGCCCATGGCAAGTTCCGTGGCAAAGGAGAACTTTGCCTCACATACTCATTAGCTACAAACGTAGGCACTCATTTTTCTAAGACAGAGCATATACTTGAACACTGAATGAAAAAGATGATATACTAGGAAGAGAAAGCGTGCCGTGCTTTTCCCCAGTGACCCTGCCTTTACAGTACTTCAGCTCGTTAAAGTTCCATTACAAGCTTTGTGTGCAAAAGGAAATTTCTCACTTGAATCTCCCCAGTGCTCACAAGGCTATTCCTCCCAATGCACAGAATTGTCAAGAACCACAGAAATCAGGAATCTGATTTTACACCACATTTCACGCACTGATCTCCTTCTCTTATACATAGAAAGTGCATTTTCTGAGCCTCAGAAACACACACTGTGAGCTGCCTGCTCCACAAGGGTCACCTGTACGTTCCTAGGCAGACAAGAAAGAGACAGCCAAGCCTGGCCTGGCTCTGGCTTTACAGTACAGGCATGAAGCTCCTCAGGGCTTGCTCCATGTTTCAAGAGAAGTGTCCAGGTGGGGACTTCGGACTGCTGCAGGATTTCTTGAAGCCAAAAGGATACAGATCAAAATTGCACACATTCATCTGAACAATCATTTCTTACCATGATAGCCAGTTGGTTAATCAAGGGAAAATAGGGCACAGACTGCATGGGAAGCAACTGTGCTGGGACCTCCCCTGGAGCTGCACCCGGCAAGGTGACCTGGTTTGGCAGGGGTTTGTTTCTGAGCCTACAGCAGAAGGTTTAGAGGCAATACAACTGAAGCCAAGATTTTTTTTTTCAGAAAGCTAGAGAAATGGAAAATAGAGGCCCATACTTCAACATCATAAAACTATCAAATAGCTTTTAAGTGGCAGGTGCTGTTTCAGAGAAACAAAACCTTGGAAGGCATCTAGATCAAGCTATCCAAGACAGGGAGCTCACATTTGCAGCCTGCAACAGTCCGCTACCTCTGGCAAAGGAGAGCTCTAAGAGTCTCTCATTTTTATTAGCACTAAATTCACTCAAAACAAGAGACACGAACAAAACAAGCAAGAAGTGACACTATTAAAATGAAACACGGCATCAACTTGGAGTCCACAACTCAGTTTTATTTCAGACAAAAGAGTAAATTGCCTGACATCTTGGCCTGTTCATGTTTTTGCTGCAAAGACACAAACAACAACTAAAAAACCTTAAAGTTATTTGACCTGAAACCTTGACTTTTTTATACTGTGAAACAGACCCAACTGCAATGAGTACCAAGAATTGATTATTTTTAAAGTTACAACCTGAAGGCAATTGGAGATAATATGTACCCATACCTCACATCGTCAGCTGAACTCAATTTGCATGCACATTATAAGCAAGAAAAGAAGAACATCATCATCCAAAACATTAGAACTCCTTCAAAGCTGTAAGAAGGATATCAGGTGTAGTGTAATAGAGATACATGTAAGATGACATAAAAGGAAAAGAAACACCACTCTGAATTCATTGCCTGACTTGTTCTGTTACCTCTTTTTATTCTGTAATGTAATACCGTGCAGTGTAACATAACATGACAGTTCAGAAATTTACAGGAATATCCTTTTCTCCCTGGAACTGATAGCGGGCAACCATCAGACACAGGCCCAGGGGAGGTACATGGAAGAAACCTGAAGATGCTAGCATACATTTGCAGACACTTAGCTGCAAGTCGCTGCTGACCTCAGTAGTGCCTCAGCATTACAGATACATACTTATCTGCAAGAGAATAACGCAGACAGTTTGAAGACAGCACCCCAGAATTGCTCTTCTCAAGGGAGATGTATTCCTGCTATGAAAATATTACAACTCTCAAGTTCAGAAAATTACTACACTCCACAATAAAAACAAAAATAAGTGGCAACAGTGCTTAAGGTACCTGTAAAGGTGCAGGTCACATGAGACACATTTAGTTTTATGATCTGTAAGAAAAACTGAGGATGAAAAGGAGATTTTTGCTCATCCCTTCCATTCCTCTCAGCTGAAAACCATGCTGCCTCCTGCATCGTGTTGGACGGGGACCTTGTCCAGCTTGCCAATGCTGGCAAGCTTGTCCAACTTTGCAACTCTGTTGAAGATCATCTTTCAACATGTGTTCCTAATAGAGAAGTTCCCTCATTTCCTTATGCCTTGGAGTTCTTAACATTTTGTATTGGGTTCACTTGGAATCCCCTTTAAACTGTCTGCCCTAGGTTTCCGGGGCAGAGACTCCAGAGGACATTACATACTATACACATCTAAAGCAATGTTTCCACATCTTCTCCTCCTCTGCTGTATATAAAGGCAGCCTAGTTGACCACTTTAAATTATATGCCTAATTGTTAGTCACTGTTATGCAACCCACCTTAGGTAAGATATTCATGCATTCAAGCGTATTTTCTGGTGCAGACAAATTACAGGGAATGGCTTCCAGTCTTACTGCATTTAAACACAACATTGCAATCAGTTATTGTTCATGCTCCCTAGTTAATCAAATTCAGCCTCCACTAAATCTACATTTATTAGTGCTGACAGTCAAGCAGAACTCGTCTTCAACAATTAATATACAGAAAGACACTGCAAAAATGTAACAAGAGGAAAATTACTGCATATGAATGTAAGATGAGTTTTTGGAAAAGGTTGTTAATTTTTATAATTCTGTTTAATTTAGACTTGCTGATTCTCCTTTCATTATCCAATGGACCACTGTTAATAATCAAGGTCTATGTTACATACTTTGTGGTATAATTAAAGTTGCTACTGAATGGGAAAGCGTAACAAGCAATAAACTAAAGAGAATGAATAATGTATCAAAATGGGAAAAAAGCTGAGAAAATTTCTATTGAATATCAGAAAAAGCTGTAGAAAACTCTGGCTCTGCCTACCCAGACTTTGTGGAGTGACCTTTCTCTACACACAGGCGGGTAGAAGGCAGAGTATTACTGGACTGCAATCTGGGCAGTCTCATGGTCCTACCTCATGGCCGTGCTCTACTGTTGTTGATCAAGCAAAAGCAGTCTGAGAACCTTCCTGATGACCAGCTGGCCTCAAATGGTTGGAAAGTTTCTCAATAATTTGTTGTTGTTATTGGAAAACAGAATCATAGTGTTAATCAGTCTTCTCAATGGAGAAATTTAACGATGTGTAACTAATTAAATACCCAAAGACCTAATGGTAACCTGAGATGCTGGAGACAAAATTTTAAGTTCACATTCCAATTTATATACTGTTAGAGTCATACTCCAGCAGAGCCTGGGAGAAGACTTACTGTACATAACTAGGATCAAATAACAACTACAGGTCTTGATGAGAGCTATGTAGGTAGAGTACAAATGCAGGGTCTAGCTAAGGTACCTGTGATCCACAGAGTTTCCTTTCCCAGCCAAAGGAGTGGGTGATGTTTCCCTTCCTTTGTGGGCTTGCATAGTTCCAGTCTCAGTCCTTCACAGCCAAATAAGAAACACATCTCAAATTGCAGCTATAAGCCTTTGGCCTACACAGGAGTACACACATAAGAACAGCTGGCCCAGAGGCAGCAGTATGAGCAAATTTAGATTGTCAACTGATATCCCCAATCAGCTGAGTCAGAATCACAGTGCTAAGCAGTGCAAAGTGGTCAGAGCCCAGCTCTTCTCAGAAGCAGCAGCACGGGGACTTGCTCAGCCCATACCAGTCCCTTCTGCTCCCGGGCAAGGCAGAAAGGCAGCTCAGATCAAGCACATCTCCATAGGCACAAAGGTTCCTGTGCTCTTGTTAGGGAAACACAGCCTGAGGAAATCCCCACCTGCGTAACTGGGTAGAGCTGGCCAAGCTCTACAGAAAGTCTCAGAGCATGTATATACACATGCACCCTTTGGTCTGCTCAAAATCCACATCTGTACATTGGTTTGGGATCTAATTAGAACACTTTAGTTAGTTTTATCTCTTACACAACTTCCCTTCAATAAACAATCCCAATCTGTTGTCCAGAGGTGATTCTAACCAGTCCATTTTCTGCCTCGTTTTCCCTCTCTCTGCTCCATATTTGCAATCAGAATGGTCAAAATAGTTTTGCAGTTTTTTTTTTCAGAATTTTAATTTCCTATTAAAAATAAGCCTCAGTGAAATTAAAATATGCTTGTACCTGTACCGTGACTGTGAAACACTAAGCTGAAAGAGGAACTGTTTAAATTCAACGACTGTTTCACTTCACTTCAACCTGATATTAATCTGAAAATATTGGTAAGGGCTTTCTATAGCAAAGTCATTATATTTAAGCTAAATTTTTTCATGGGAATCTAAATGTTTAATTGGTCCAAATATTTTTTTAAAACAATCATTTTACAGAAGAAATTCAGTCTGATACAGAATACAGTTTATAGTTTCTTCTTTTTAAGTTGCTAATCAGAAATTCTGGTTCCTGAACAGCCTTGGATCCATTCCAATTTAAATGCTTCCTGCAAAGGGGAACACAACAGCACACTCTGGTTAACCTGGGGGGAATCCTAAAGGTAATTTGGAGATTCTCCCACCATTACCATAAGCGGCGTGAAGAACACGCGGTGTCCCCAGAGGATCTGAAAACTGGGTCGTGAGGCAGAGAAAGATGCAGGGATGGAGAAAATCCAACAGCATCAGGTCCAGCCCTCTCCAACGAACTGTACCAGAAGTTGATGCTCTCTGAACACCATCTGCCTCGCTGCCCCACTCTCAGCACTGATGGTGAGGAGCTGCCTGCTCCATGGGCCCCCAGCAGGGCCGCGGCACCAGGCTGCTGCTCTTGCCCTGGTGACATGGAGCTGGATAACGTGTGCATCATTTGCCTTGGGGATGCCTCAAAGGTCACAGTGAGCCTGCAGAGCTCTGCAGCCTGCAGGAAGGGCCAAAATTACAGGGGAGCTTCCCGCATCCTCCAAAGCCTGGAGCTCAGCACTGGAGCACCATCTCCTATAGAAAGGCTGGTTTCTAGCTGCTGGCCTTGGACGAGCTGCAGTTATTAAACCCTTGAATGAACAAATCAGATGTCTATTTACCAGGTCTGCCCCTTGATAGCACTATTTGATCAATTCCAGAATCCTTTCTGATAGGTAATTAAAAAAGCTTTTCCTTAGTTATAGTGTGGAGTGAACCATTAATTACACTTCAGAGCCCCAGAGATGCAATTCTTTTTCTATTGTGAAACTCTATAGCGAGCCATGAAACGCCTGCCTCTATACAAGGACTGAATAAATGAAAGTAATTTCCTCGAGACCTAGATTCCTCTGCTTTTTATGGCTAAAGACTTGAGTTGCCTCAACATTAATAAGTTTGTTCTTCAGAGCTGAATTTTCTCAGTACAAACATCCATGACCATAACACAAAGAAATATTTTCTTTGGCTGATAGAGCCAGCAGACTGAATCCATTTATTAGTATTATTGTTATCACTGAACTGCCACAATGCTCTTGGCATCGAGTTGCACAGAAAAGATCAGTTAAATTGAAGATCTCCAGCAAGAAGCGACAATTTCTTGTCAAAGCCAATTCAGCCCTTATGGAAGTTCCAGGATTGTATTAACTTTCCTCAAAAGTATGAGTAATGCATCACAGCAAGTGGTTTTGACAAGTGCTTGTGTGCATATGTGTGGATGTGTTTGGCATGCAGAGAAACCCCACAGTTATTTGAACTGTAAAGTCAAATGTTAGGAAGTTAGAAAAGGCCAGATTTACAGGTGTGCAACCCGTTTCATTCAACCTCATGCAATCCACCCTCCTATATCAAAAAGAACACAGGAATTGATGTTCTCTTGAGAGATGATGCTTACATTTGAAGCACCCGGTTATCCGACACTTCCCAATTTACCAGGATGCCACATTGCAAAATAAACTGAGTTTGCAAGTTTGAGGGCGTTTTCCCTATCTTCAAAAGAAATTCTGTAGAATTCTGACTTCTGTATTCTTAATCTTTGATAACATCAAAAATCTGCTATATGTAGAGCTGCAGCACCTCTACCTTTATGCATGGTTGGGAAGGTTTGAGTGTGATCTTTTGTTACAGGAGCACAGGCCTGTATTTTGTGCTGCAGCTGGCAGCAGTGAAGGCTGTTATCCCCCAAAAGGGCAGGAGGATGGCTAAGGCTGTTCCTGGACCTGCTGTAGCAATCCAGCATACTGCAGCTAAACTTGCTCTCTCTTTTCCCTCTCAGCAACCCTAACAAATTAAGTCACTTGAAATCAAACAACTTAGCAGGGATTTAGGTGGTTGACTCTGGGCACTTCAGCTCTGAAGTGTGAGATCTCTATCTAAATCCTGGCTGTGTTGGTCCAGACTTATTTTTGACCATTTAGTCAAACACTCACCCTTTGACATAGTAAGAAGGATGCACAGAGACTAGCAGGTTTCATAGAACGTCCATAGACAGGATTCCAGGCTGTTCTACACCTACACACATCAGTAAAGTCAGCTGATACAAATACGTGTGCTTGTGCTTTCCCACACATATATGTTAGAGTCATTAGCCAAGTACTCAGGTTCATGCCATCACAACCCTCATTTTTAACATCAAAAACATAAATGGAATTGAATCCAATAACATTTGACCACTAAATAACCTGGAGAATCACAGAGCAAGCCCTGGCTTAGCCATGTGTTGCCAGGGGAAAATAATAACCTATTCCTTCGTATGTGCCTGTATGACTGAGGATGGAAATAATCCCATCATAAGCACTAACAATTCCCTTGTAACAAAAATAATCGTGCAGAAGTCTTTTGGCACTGATGTAGACTTTGTAAGTGCTTCTGTAAAATTTACTCTAGAATTTACGTAGTAACAGTCAGTACTGACTGGACCACTATTTCACAGCTATTTTGATGTATTTTAACAGGCCAGAAAGATATCCGAACAAAGTGAAAAATCCCAGCTCAGTCCAATTCTAGGGTTATTAGCTGAAGGTGTGTAAATACTCATTCATCAGCCATAAGAAATGCTGAGTATCCTGCTCCAGTCTGAAATCAAACACCTTTCATTCCTGCTGCTTGGTCTCTGCTTCTTTCCTGAGCTCAGCTGCACAGCACTCTGGTGCTTCAAGGCAAGAAGTTACTCGAGAATTAAAAAACCTGCTAAAAAATCAGCACAACTTTGATACCAGCACGTTCTATTCAGGTGAAATCCAACATGGAATGAGAATACTCTTCAAGGTCACATTGAATAAACTCACAAACCGTTGGAGAGGTTTTGCATTGTTTCAGAAAGCAAAATTGCAACTTCTCTATATTACACGTCTCTTGAAACTAAACAGCTTGAAATATCAAATCACAGTATGTTTTAGAACTGTTTTCCCCAGGGTTGTCTGCTCTCTGCAGAGAGACAGGGCAAGCATTCAAGCTGTGGGAGGTGCAATATCAGAGAAGAAAAAGCTGAGATATTTATTACACCGCGTTAGGATCAAACTATCATTTTGCAATTATCATGTGAATTGTAATTGCAAGCGAGCTATTTACTGTCACTGCTTCAGTTTGGCACACAAACACAACAAGCACAGAATCTGCTGCTGACTCCTGTACCGACTTGGTGATTCCTGTCTTAAATTAAAGCATTCTGAGCGCAGTTATGTTTGAGCTGGCAGCAGATAGGAAGGTAGAACAGTGCTGGTTTATGAGAAAAGCATTCTGGGCACAGCAATACCCACACAGGCTTGCAGATTTTACTGCAGTGGAAGGACATGGTGGTGACTCCAATTTAGGGACCTTCACGGTCACACTGTCTGACTGTGCACCTCTGTAGTGCAATGTACTTTTGATTTGCTGAGTGGGGACGAAAATACCTCCTGAAAACCAATCATGCTTCCAAATGTTTACTGAATATATGCTAGGGGAAGGGAGAAAATGCTAATTCTACCAGAATAAAATACTGGAAAAAAATAAGTCAAAGATAAACCACGAGTTCAATGATAAAATGAACCAAAAGGTGTTATTCATGATCAGATTTCTTCTAAAAGAAGATTAAACCTGGAATATTACAAGTCCCATATTTGCATAGCAAAATTGTGTATACTTTCCTAACTTGTGTCTATGAAATCCAGACAAATATATATGTATGTATTTTATTCTGGTTTTCTTCAGAGACTTGCCATGGACTCTGTACATTGTCTTGGCCATCAATTCTACCTTGCTTCTCAACTTAAGAATGAAAAGTCCTTCCTTGTTAAAGATGGAAAATACTGGGAACAACATAAGTATAAATCACAAGCAGACTGAGAAGAGCTGCGTATAAAGATGGACACACTGGTTTCCCCATAGCTATTTCCCAAACCAAACAAAGTCAAGCTCAGCTTTGCACCGTGGCTATGGTGCATGCCTAGAAGTAAGCATTATACAGCATCACGGATAAGAAGAGGTTGATTACTCTGGCATGCCAATACATGGCACAAGAAAGGAGAGAAAACTGAGTTCAGCATCACAGACCCTGTATTTTACTATCTGCACATTTGAAGGTGTCAGAGACAAAAACAAACTAACTAACAACGAAAAAAAATACAAAATCACCACTTCATGTAAGAGCTTCTGCCTTCCCCAAACTCATTTTTCATAGCAATTACCCTACAACCCGTAAGTATGAAGAAGTCTCTAGACACTATTCCAGCATGTGGATCTAACCAGAATCATCTAAAGAATGTCAGAACACCACAAGGAAGGCAGTTCTTCATAATTCAGACAGTTATTCATGCAGCATTGCCTCATGAGATTACCAAAATGAGCATGTCAAAAAGCTTAGCTGAAAGAATCATAAATGCTTTCAACTACGGAAGAGCATAATCTGAAGTCAAACATCACTACCCTGTGAATGCTCCCATGCTTCTAAGAGCTGTTAAGCTAGATTCAAACTTTGCAGCCTTCGCTTTTATATTTCCAGGTAGATTATTCTCATTTATTATCCACCTGACCCAGCAGCTAACAACAGGCCTGGTCAAACCTCATTGACGTTCCCTTGAAAAAATTCATACTGATTTTAAGGGACTTTGAACCAGAATCTGATGTGCAACTCAAACATTCCATGACGATTGCAGTCTGCCTTTTTTTCCAGGACAATTTCATTACACATTTTTATGATACATTGACCAAATGTGACATCAAAGCAGCATCTTTTTTTTTTATCTTCTCTTCACCACCTCTTTGGTTGAGGTTTTCTTTTGTACAGCAAGTATCTGAGAAAACAAATGCTGAGTCAATACTTCTGAGATTAGATTAATATGTAACACAGCTAATGAAATTTGTGGTTAAGATGAAGTTTTGTTTTGCTGGATTTTGTTTTTGGCAGCTTGAACTGCCTACAATCCTAATTCAATTGCAATCTACTCACAGAGCACAGTTGTTTTGCTTGGCTAAACTTTTCTCTCTGCTTAATAAAATACTTTTTTATTTAACTTTCAGTTCTGCCTAGGAGCCCCAGTGGGTTTTTTAAAACAGAAGATTATTATTAGAAATTAATTAAGTATTCTTTTCAATTCTGTCTCCTGAGAGTAACTAGGCACTGCACTGATTTTCTCAGCATTAAGACATTACTGATTGTCATTCATTGGCTGACAGAGCGGATGTCACATCTGGAAGATGCATAACTCCATAAATATAGAAGATTATAAGGACATCTAATACAAAATACAATAAATCAGTACATATAATGAACACATAATTCCAAATTTGTCAAACATAACACAGGCATATGAAGATTGTAGTGCTAGGATAAAAATGTACACATATTCCAGAAACTAATAAAAAATCTTACTGCAATCACAAGACCCTTGTGGATTACATTCAGTCTACATTTCAGTGTATTGCAGACCCTGACTAAACACTTCTAAGAACATCAAGTGCAATTAAAGGAGGGGCAGTTGATTTGCTGTTGTTTTTGACACAACACTTCATGCTTGAGATGGCAGCTGGTCATTTTAATTTTCACTAAACTCAAGGGTATATGTATGACTAAATGTTGGCAGACTAACTGGGAAGGGATGTGGAGAAATGAATTGTCATCAAGAGTCCAAAGAAAAACAATCACTTGCTCTAATAATAATATGGAATTCAACTTACTTTTTTGGTCTGTAGTCTGGGATGGACCTGTCGAGAGATATCCTGTCACTGAGTTGGGCATTGTAACCATATTCTTCATATTTAGTCTCCGATTCATGGCTATCATCTCTTAGGGTAGCAGCCATTCCCCCCTGGCCCAAGCCTCCTGGACCTTCAACTAATCCCATAGGCTTTGCAAGGCCTAAATAGAAGTTAAAAAAAAAAAAAGAAGACAAACAATTAACCAAGAACATCCATCTAACCTCCTCTGTGACCACAGATGTTTTTAGAGAACAAGATCTGAACTCCCATAAATCCAAAACCTCTTCATGGCTCTGTGGAAATTTTCCTCAACTTTTCAAACCAGAGTCCATATCAACACATCTTGCATTATTACTGCCTAATTGCTAGTGAGCAAACTGTAAAGAACTAATTATCAGCTTTCAGTTTCCCCTTTTTCCTGGATAATTCCCTGGAAACAGGAATCTTTTTTCCAAACATCTCAAAATGCCTAATTATCCTTGATTTCATCTCACTATATCTGCGCTGGATATCTACAAAATCAGAACTCAGAGTAAGAGGTCAAATACTCAGAAGAGTTGGAAAAGGAATATGGGGTGAAAAAGCAAGTCATTCACATACAAACCAAGGCCGGACCCTTTCCCAGTGTACTCTGATACAGCTGCACTCATTTTAATGAGATACGGTGAATTTCTACCACATGCAGATCCGGAAGTTTAACTCCACATTAACATCAGTTCTGGAATACATGCTGGAGCTGAGGCATGTGCACTGTGGCTCTGAGAGCATCTGCAGATCTTGAATGGCTCAGGTTAGTTTCCCACGCTGGGAATATGACTGTGTGACTGGTGAGCAGCTGCCGCTTGGTGGGAAATAGGGGGTAAAGATAACCTCACTCTGTGAGGCAATAGATGGGTTATTTGAACTCAGTTCATGCCTTGTCCAGCCTTTTCCTACAAAGATGTGCAAAAACTACTGGGGAGCTGAAAACTCTCTCACCCACGAACTGCTTTGGATTTCCTCTGTCCTTCAGAACAATGCAAAATGGACCGCGTATATTGTGTAAAGATATTCAGCTCTATAAGGCTTCTAGGATCAGAAAGTTTGGACATACTTGAACTAAAATGATTAACCCTGCATTGCTTAGTGCTAAGATATTAGCCAGTCAACAATCCATTTGATAGGTTTCATACTCTAATATATTACTGCTTAACTCAAAAATACATTTAAAACAAAATGAAACAGACATAAAAAAATACCCATACAATCTCATCACCAAGAACCTCTTCCACGGCAACAGTCATTTAATTAGGTGTTGAATTCTGATAAATAAGCTCCTCAAATATCCTGCGTTTCATGTCAAAGCTTTCCTTCCCAAAAGGCTGACAATCAACAAGTCATTATAAGCTAAAAAGTTATTTATAATAGCCTTGGGGATACCATACAGAAATGTGTAAATAACCTCCAAATCATTTACAATGCAGAGCAAAACAGACTTTGACCTGCTCAACATATTTCAAATTAAGAATTTTGCAAGATGAATGTGTCAGTATTTCAAATAAACAACTGAAGAGAAATAAAGAGAGAAGAAAAACTGTCAAAGCTTGCTAGCAACAGACAAACATGACAGTACAAAGTGAGGACTGGCTTCTCCAAGTCACAGAAAGGTCTGTGACAAGTTAGCCCTCGTATGGGAATTTCTCCTTTATCTCATTGCTAAGACTTTTCTCATTTGCTAAAGCTCTGTCATCATCTCTGCTTAATTACAGAAGGACAGAATGGAGAAGCAGAGGCTCATTAGTGGTTTGAGAGGATAAAGTTAACATTTTCTACTATAGATGCTTATGATAAAATCTCCTGCTCAGGTTAAGTGCAACGCTACAAACAGTCTGCCTGAACATGAACTGCCTGCTGAACGTCACACATTCCCTTCTAAAATACACACACATCATACTGCAATCAGTGGTCCCAGGTCAGGAAATGGTGCTTATATCCATGTTTTTGATGTCTCCTTCATGTTTCTCATTGTAATACACTGAAATGATCAACTGTCTCAGCAGGACAAGGAGGACAGAAGAAGGAAAAAAAAATGAAGCCCTACAGAAAAATATCCTTGGCACGGTCAAGCTTTTGAAAAATTCAGAGAGCTCTAAGCATTCAAACCCAGTGAATTATTGAAAGGAAAGGAAAACAAGGAGCTGATGTAGCCATGGTCTCTTTACAGGTGTGTGTGGGAGGTGAGCTCCAGGTCTCACCAGTGAGCGAGATCAAACAGAGGTATGAGCAGGAGCCCCACAGGCCACACAGGCAGGAGGGGAAAGTGGAAAGACGAAGCTTCATAGCAGCATCTTTTGATAGAGTTTCATATTGCTGGGACACAGAGAGAGAAGACCAAAGAATCAAGCTACTGGGATTGAGGTACTGACGTTTAGTCAACAATAAACTTCTTCAAAGCTTTAAGTGAAACAAAACGCCAGTAAAAATGAAAGGTATGCTCAAGGCAATGGAACATCTAATCAGCATACATCTCTTTTCTTCAGTCAGTCACCGTCCCAAAACTGGGATCTTGGGCCACCTTTGGTGACTCATCCCCTAACATTTGATAATGCAAAACAGGCCAGCTATGCTGTCTTCCTTTCTCAAGCACATTTTTCTCCAGTAAGAGATGGAGCTAACCCAAAAGACAAGTAGGAAACTGTTCAAAACCTGCCTCAAAATGTACAAGAAGGATGCAAGAAAATCAGTTCAGATAGACTGAGTTGAGTCAGCAGGATGGCACGGTGCCTATTCCAGCTCTTGATCCTTCTGGCAAAATAAAGAAATAAATAAAATAAAAATCACAAGGAATCAGTAATGCAAGCCACTTCGTGGACTGAACATAAAAAATAAAAAAAGTAAGCTAACAGTTTCTATTAGATAATTATAATTATTTCAGACTTCTATTTAGTTTTCATTTATGCCTCTGTGCTGCACTTGGATTGATGGAAATGTGCAAAAGCAGAGGGGGCAAGAGCCTTTATTGTGATCTTAGGCTGGTCACATGAATCTCTGCCCAGCTGAGAACCTGATTTCTCCTTTCTCATGTAAATGGAAGAACAGAGTAGTACAAAACCTCTGGCCAAGAGGTCTGAGTCTGAGGCTGGCTCATAACTCAAAGATTGCCGTTGACTTACACTGGCAACAGTTCACTCTCAGAGACAAATCCAAAACATAGCCCTTTGTTGAATTACCACTTACTAGGAATCACAAATGAGCATACTGAATCTGAACAGGACTCATGACTCCGGCTGCAATCTTCTGGTGTAGTCCTGACTGGATCTGTTTCAGGTATTACAAATATTATGGCTTCGACATTTACATTAGCGATCAACCTGCAGCTAGTAATGCATTTCTGCATTCTGAAGGGAGAGAGAGAAACTAGCACAAGGGAGGCTTACAATTAGGGATTGATATAATCACGTCTCCAACTGGGTCATGCGAAGGGAGAAAGCTGTAAGCAAAAAAAATGGCGTATTGTGAAATCTGGGGGGTATTTAAGGCCTGTGTGTCTTCTAATGAAACAATTTTCTGCCAGAAAAGCAGAGAAACAGACAGACACGATTTGAGTTGAAACAAGACTGAAACTCTTCAAGAACTTTGTTACGGTTACTGATTTCAAATTACAGCATTCCTTTGATGTTACTATATGAAGCACATTCTGGCACTAAATATTATTTCTGAAAGCATTTTATGGAGCTTTGTTATGTTTCTTCCTTTTATTCCAGTTTAGGATGAGAGGACATAGGGCACTTTGACCAGATTTGCTATTTAACATCAGCTGCTTTAAAAGAGAAGGGTCTAAGATTGTAATCTCTAGCCTGACAAGCAGTCCTCGCTCAAGTCATTATAGAAATTAAGTATTTGAGATTCTAAATCTCTTCTCTCCCAAAAAGAAAAACCTAATCTGCAGCCTAATCTTCCTGCATTGCACAGTCTCAGACTTAAAACACTAATAGCAATTAGTGATGCCGCATGCCTCTGTTTTACTTGTCTAACATATGGCATCTCAAAGAGGGCTCAGTTTCCAACGAAAAGTCAGCAGTTTCCCCCCCAAAACCACAAACAGGCCTTATTAAAAGCGAGTCAAATTAGGCACTTCAGAAGTTAAAGAACCCAGGAAACCAGATACTTCATTAAGCCTACGTCCTTGAAAGACTGCAATGTGGAAATTTATTTGCTGATCACTTAGAATCATCTGGGCTGGGTTCTGATGTTACATCAAAGCAAATTGAAGATGACTTCATTAAAGTTAACTGACCTGCTTTGATGAAAGGGACTCCAAGATGTGGTGTGCTCATTTGACTTCAAGCAATGATTTAATTCCAGTAGTTAAAAACTTTATTCTTTATACTACAAGTTCTCGCAGTTTACAGAGCAAAACACTTGCATCTTTAAGGCACAAGAAAGAGGGAAATGAAACTTGCAACAGAGAGGAAGCGTCAAGCAGTTTGCTTTCAATTTCTCTTATGAGAATTAGATGGCCTTCCAAACCATGCATAACAACACATACTTGACATACTTTGCTCCCGATCCTTATATTCCAGCTCTTCGTGATGCTAATCTGATCTAATTCCAGGAAAATGTCATCATTTATCTGACATCTATCTGGCTTTCTCTCAGAATACTTCATTGTGAGGTTTTCTCACCATTAATTACCCAAATTTTAGCCTAAACTAACCTGCGATTCCTATGGCAATGCAGTAACACTGAATAATCTATAGCAACAACTAAATAAATAATATCACCTTACTTCATTCTGCAGGAAAAGCACTGAATTGTCTACAGAAATTATGAGTAACAATGAATATAGTATAATTTATAAATATATGTGCATTCATGCATATATTCATATGTGTAGGTGTGTTTGTGTTAAAAGCAGCAATTGCAGGCAATGTTTTTAAATGCTTGGGATGGTTAGAGAGACACAACATGACTTACATATGGTAACATCTGCACAGCATTCTTCATCTCAGAGAATTACCTGTTCCTTTGGCAAATACCTCCTCAATAGAGTGCTTTAACCTATGACCACCCAAGCCAAGACTGTAACTCCCTAACCTCTCAGCAGCAGCACTCCGCATTGGTCAACCCCAGAAGAAGCCCTACAGCATGGGACCGTTGAGCAGAACCTTCTCCTCAGAGACTTTCCAGCAGGCTGAATGTAAAACCCTGGAGGGTGTGGAGGGGCAGAACAACACAACAGTGCTGCCATAGGAAGTGGAGGTGGGTTCTCAAGGACAGGGATTCAAGTAAAGTTATTTGTGCCCTGCTGAGTGAAAAGCCAGTCTTCAGGGGCTGCCCATGGGAGAATTCATTCCCAAGGGTCTCGCCTACTGGAACAGCAGGGAAATGGGTGCATTTCTGAAAATACTGCTGCAGGGCAGTGAGACAATTGCTATTGATTTTATATGCGGGGTGTGCAGGTCCTAAAATGATGGAGAGCAGTGCAAAACCTAAACAAGACAGATGGAAAAGAGCCTCTGGTTCAATCTGCAGCATATATCTGGGTTTTTACCCAGGCAGATCAGACAGCAAATCTTCCCCATTTTTTCCTTCTTTTTAAGCTTGCTGCAGACTTCCAGATCCTCCTTCTATGACTTGTCTCCCTGTGGCTGTAACTAGCACCCATTTTCCCACAGCTTGTGAAGCCTCTGTGGGCAGGGAAGGCAGTGATGCTGTTCATGTCACCCTGCGGCTCTTGCCAGAGCAAAGGGTTGACAGAAATCCCACTGCCAGCTGACTCAGCTCTGAAACGGTGATGGGCAGAGGTGGAACAGCAGTGGCAGTGCCCGATGAGCTGCTGTTTTTAAAGATGCCTTTTCTTTAAAATTTTAGACTAAAAAGATCTACAGCTGGTAGAATGGGATCAGCCATAGCCAGTTCAATGCCACAGATGACAACGAGGTCACAAACAATTAGTGTCTGTCACTCATTTGAAATATATTGCTCTCATTGTAGAGATTTCTGAATATGACAGAAATTGCTGGGAGAATGGAAAGCAGAATGAGCCAGTCTTAGTTTCTTAAACAGATTAATTACTCTGCAGGATGCATAATTTCCTAGCAAGAAAAGAGGCCTTCTATTTCTCACCATAAATTCTGTCACAATGGAAAAATTACTGACAAGATTTAAGTGAGAAACTATGGCAAAAGATCAACTACATCTGTAATTATTTTACTGCTGTTTTTTTTTTTTAAATATATATGCAGCACAATTACAGATAGCTGTAAAATCAGGTTCAGCCAAGGTTCTTAGACATAATTAACCTTTTGCCAATTCAAAATAAAGGTAAGCAATTCAGAGTAATTATATGCCCACATTCACAGTAGCACAGATCTGCTTGTGGCCTTTCCCTGGCCTTCCTGCCACTTCTGGCAGTCACCTCTCCTGGCAGCCGTGATTCTGCTCCCACACCTCATCCCTCCTCCAGCCAAAAGCTGGGCAGGTGGTTCCAGGGGTGCTGAGCCCAATCCCGGGGGCAGCTTCACCCCCAGGGCCAGCAGATTTGGGGAGTGCTGACAACTGTTGCCCTGCCTCAGTCTGAGCTTGAGAACGACTCCAAAGGAAATCTCTGAGCTTTACCTACCCTTTATTTAGACCATCTGCGCTCCAGAATAGCTCTAGAAATTTATGCTGGTTTCCAGCACCTTAAAAGGAAGGAATAAAACATTTCCTTGTGAAACAGTTGGCACAGTCACCCAGCAGTTTTACCTGCAACTCCTGGAACACTTCACTTTTAAAGAGGAAACAAAAAACTCAGCATAGCAGCTGTACCCTTCCTTTTCCAGCTCTGAATATTGCCTTGAAAATATGCTTGTGTACCCTGTAATGCAATAAAAAAATCTTCAGGTCCTTGTTTAACAAAGATTTCAGGGACAACAGCAACTCGACAGAGACTGACAAAGCTGACTTTTTGAATGAAAAGATAAAGGTTCATAGAGATCAGTACCACAGTTATACAAGCCCCAGATTGCTGCATTTTTAAAATCTAGTCCTATACAAAACCACAGTACAAGACAGAAATGTTAACCACTTCTTCTGGAGGCAGGTACCAAATCAGTTGCATCTAATGAGTCAGCCCAAATGTTTCTATCTTTAATTACTACCGGATTGTGCAGACTTTGCGATCTCATACTGTTGCAACTAGAAGATTCAGATGAAGGTTACAGCCTCGCTGACTGGTGTAACTGTAGGCAATGAGATTAAAAATGGTTCTTCCTTCAGGAATTAACAGCTCAGGTCAGAATGAAGCAGATGCACGAGAGAAGCAGTTGGCTGGAGGAGGAGGAAGAAAGAGCAATGTGAAGGAGCCGTTCAACACGAAGCAAAAGGTCTCAGCTCACCAGTCTTGATATTTATAGCTCCGTTTTGGTGATCCCTAAAAACAATCATGAGGAAGATAGTTTCCAAAATACCATGTTTAAATTAGAGAATGGCTCAATAGCATAAGCAATGCCTTGCCTCTCATATACAAATCAGGGATGCTCTGATCAGATGCTCAGTCGAGGTCTGAAGATGCTAACAATATGGGCTCTCATTAAGCTACCAGATATAGAGTGGTATTTCTCTCCTCTCCATCCTATGACATCACCCCAACTCTGCCAAAATGCTGAACAAGTTTTAGAGTCTGCACTTTCTTTTCTCTCCTCCATGCTGTATGTTTCATTTCTGGCAAAGGATCTTGCCAAAATTTGCCAGGAACAGATTTACCCTATGGAATATCCAAAAATTTGTTCCAGACGAAGAAGTTGGTACATTCAATAGCAGCTCAGTGAATCAAAATTAAATGTGGAAAAATAAGCTACTTTGCATTTGCAAGCACCAGGATCAACAATATACAAAAGAAAGGCTTTTTTGAAACTATTATTTCACTACTTAAACTATCTCAGTCAACTTTGCAAGCAGTTGTATGCAGCAGGAAGAGTCATTGCAGTCTGCCTCAATGATTCAATCTAAATGTTAAACAGAGTCTGGTCTTTAATTTCTGCATATCCCAACTTGCCATATCCCAAATCAGTTTCTTTTGACACCACCTCGGAAAAAGTCTACTTAATATATAAGTCTTGCTGCCCAGGGAACTGATGTAAATTGTGTCCATATCAAAGGTGCTTATTTCCTGGGCTGGGATGAATGATGTTTGCGAATGAGATTTAGTTTTACATACAGAAACAGTCAACAAATTGCACTCCCCAGGGACAGAAGCTCCAACTCTCTATGAAGAGAAAAGAACATAACCCCATCCAATTTAAATGACTACAGCACTTCCATTTATCTGAAATCCAAAATACAGTCTCATTTTTTATAGTTGTAATCAAGTTTGCTGCTTCCTTGCTTGAAAGATTTATGTCCCCTGGTATCTAGTATCAGCATCAAGTATCTCTGAAGATATACCGTGGAGAAGACAAACAGTATCTTGTGGCTAACAGTTTGAAAGGAAAAAGTGTAATAACTCCTTGCAAAGCTGAAACACTTAACAACTTTTTGGCCCTAGAAACTATGGGGTGGCAGCGTACCTTGACCTCTTGTTTCCAGACCTTTCTTGTCCGTTCAATTGGAAGCCAAAAATAGTGTTTCTCAACCTTCATCCACAGATGACTGACAATCCTGTAAGACTTTTTTTTGTGTGAGAAGACTGCTGAACGGAGGTGAAGGGATGAAATGACTTGGCAGCCCTACCTATAGGAAGGCTATTCCTTTTCTGCCCACTGAAAGTAGTCACACAGAGTGCAGAATTGGGAGCCTTGAAAGTGATGTAATTAGGACAAACATCCAAACTCTTTTTTTTTTTTGCCTTCTCAAAAATCAAGACATATCCTGGTCTCAGAAAGTGCTCTGAGGTGCAGCCTATGAGTGTCTGTCAAGTGCTTGAAGTACATTAGACGGAAAAAGCCATAAGGATTTTGCCAGGCCAAAATCCAGGGTTGTTATGAGCATATGGGCTGGAAGCTGGCTCTGACAGTCCATCCTACTCACTATGTCCCTAACACATTGATACATTAATCCTTAAACTCCTTACACTAAGCCTTAACAGAACAGCATTTGGCCAGAACAGCTTTTTTCCTTAGTGTTTTCAGAGGATGTAGATCTAGATTTAGAGCACCATTGCAGCAGGCACTATATGAGCCCAGAGAGACTTCCTGCCCCAAAGAGCTCACTATAAATACCAAAGACAAGAAGGTCTTGTCCCCTCTATACAGATGGCACCCTAGAGATGAAAAGGACAGGATTCCTACAGCAAAGTAACATAGGGATAGCTTTATAATATATTTCTTTTCAAAAACAAACAAACAAACAAACAAAAACCACTCATGACCAAGATAGTTCTGAAATGATTGATCCCTTTTGTGGAAAAGCTCATGGAAGAAAAGCTCCCTACTGATTCAGGTTATTTTGAGAAGATGAAAGATGGCAGTTCTGCTAAATGTAAGTCAGGTTTCCAGCTGAGAAGGCTGAGCGCGACTCCTTCTGTGTCTGGAGGGAAAAGGAGTCCTTGGAGACCTCTGGCAAAGCTACTCCATGACAAATGCAATATTCCTTGTGCATGACTTAGGACTTTCAAGAAGAAGAGAGGAATACCTGAGAAAATACAAAGAAAAGTGTAATGGAGAGCCAAGTGTAGTAGGGAAAAATTACACTGGTCTTCTTGTGATAATGCAGGGAACAACCAAGCCCATCAGTGCAAAAGGACTGGATGCTGGGGAGAAGGGAAATACATGTCCTTACAAAGCCTTTGTTCCCTAACACACTGTGTGAATGTGCTGCATACATGCCACTGCTGGCTTCACCACCCCCTCGCAAACCTCATTTTTCATTTTATTGGCTTTGCAAGCTATGGAGCCAAAGCGTCGGCTACTCCCTCTCTGGACACAAATTCATTAATGCTTTTTAGTTGGAAGAAATACTGTGTTTTTATGTACAGATATCTAATATCAAAAGTAATTGCTTTTATAGCATACTCATTTGAAGCTGGTTTCCCCTGGAGAGGAGAAAATGTATTCTAATTACAACAGATAATTCAGGAGGAGATAAACAGATTGGTGACTGGAAGGACCACGAAATGGGAGCCACACAGACCTTTGGAGATGAAGATAAAAGCCCATTTGCGAAGTAGGATGCTGATCTCAGGCTGACATAGTGAGAGAGATGCTGGTTTTGTTAGTGCCTTCATATAAGAAAAATCAATTTCCTAAGAGTAGGAATCCTTAAACAGGGGAAAGCTAAGCAATATATTCTTGAACTTAAATTTTGAGTAACAACAACCCGAAGACCACACCCAATACAGACAACTCTAAATTGCATGAGGAATTCCTTCTTTTTTCTACATTTTAACGTTCAAAACCATCATTCACTGAGAAAGATCAGTTTGGCTTTTTAAATAAACAGATGCCAAGATTCTTCTAGAAGTTTAAAATCCCAGTTGAATTGTGGTTTGCTGATAAAAAACAGAAAATGGATTTTTCTCTTCAGGGCTTTGGAGGAAAGCCAGAAAAGTTCTCCTCTGGTGCTGGCATAAATCTGGAGTTAGAGAAGCAGGGGCTGCAGTGCTGTGGTAGCAGCCCAGCAGCCCATTGATATTAAAAGCAAACAAAATCTGAGTGTCATTGGTTTGGTATCTGGCCTCTGGCAATAGTCAATACCTGAGGCTTCAGAGGAATCAAAACACAAATCATAAAGCACTTGGCCAATTAAACTGCACAGTCCATAGAAGCAGAGTTCCCTTCTGAACCCCACAGGCACGTAACTAAAGCCCTGAAGCATAATATCAGATTACCCTCATTATCTTAACACAGACAGGTAGAAATACGGGTTTAAAACTAGTCAGCTCCCTGTAAAATCCCAGCCATTAACATCAGATTCAACGGCATTTTGCAGCAATTCTCCAGCAGTATCACCATCAGAGTGTCACTGGTTCAAATGAAATGGATCATCTGCATCAATACATAATTTTTTAATTATTATTTTTCTAGGGAAACGTGAAATCTTCTGGGGAAAATGCTTACTGACACAATAACAGAACCATTCTGGAGAAAGGGAAAGGAGGTTCTGCCTGAGCATTCCAAGGCCCATGAGTTAAAACTTTAGAACTGCTTAATTGGCTTCAGGAACAAGCTGCTCCTAGCCAAGTTAACGAGCTTTCATTTCATAAGTAAGCAAAAGATCTTTTAAAAAATAAGGATTTTTCTTGCAGGAATCAGAAGTAAGGAATGGAAGTGGCAGATCACTGCAGGAAGGGAATTCTGACCCAAGGTCCAATAGGGCTGGGGATGGAGCCCACGGCTTGACTGCAGCAGTAAATCCCACAGGACTGGGATCCATAGGGGAAAAACTATCATCAAATGCAAGGAATCTTAAAGAACTTACCCATTTGACTTCAGATCCTACACAGGCTTATCCCACTCTAGACTCCACTGCACTGATATTAAAGTCTGATTTAACCAAAGGCTGCACCATGTCTGATCCTGCCAAATCTGTTTGATTGATTCATTTCAGTCCAGGTTTCCACCCTTGGGACCCTGCTGTTTCTTGCAGGGATTGTGCCCAAGACTAAGTGGGACACTTAGAGAATTATTAAGGAGGGAAAAGACCTCTGAGATCACCAAGCCAACCACTGACCCACCACCACTTCTCTCCATACTTGGGGTGAGCTCCCAACAAGGGCCAGAGAAGTCCATCTCCTGCAGCATTATTTGCAGTCATTGTTCCCATTATTTGCAGTCATTGCTCCCATTATTTGCAGTCATTGCTCCCATTATTTGCAGACATTCATATGCCTCCCTGTCATTTACCCGAACAGCCTGCAATCAAATTAAACCACATGCACAGGCAGTTTTCTCAGTAACAAAGTTGCATAGAGCATTTGACATTTGCATGACTGAAAAGCTCCCTGTTGTTCAACCCATTTTACACAATGGAAGATGACAACATTAAATCCAGACATAGCAGCTGCTGGAATTCAAAATCACATTGCGCTTTAAACTGGGATGTTGTTTTTCTGTAACTTTAAAATCAGTCACTAATTCCACCTATGGCGAGGCAGCTATATTAGAGATAACCCAACGACTACAGACCTGCTGGCTACATCCTCTGTCCTCCCTTTCACTCTTTAAGAGTCATCATCTAGTGCCTGCTTTATCACAACCGAATCAAGCAATCTGAAAAGCTCCCCAGCATTTTGAGCAGTGCTGGTTCTCTATCATTCCTCCTTGGGAACAGATGGCAGAAGAATCATGTGATTTGGTTTGAAAGGAACTTAACAACCATCCAGTTCCAATGATCTGCCATGGGCAGGGTAGCCACCCACTGTATCAGGCTGCCCAGGGCTCCATCCAACTTGGCCTTTACACCTCCAGAGATCAGCTGCCGCTGAGGACATGAGGACATTTTGAACACTTCCATCAGATCTCTTCACGGGCTCACTCTTGAAAATTAGTTCATTTGGATATTGGTTTTGATGGGAGCCAAAGAGAGCCTCTATTTCTCCATTTTCCTGTGACAGTGATTTTGCCTTGTAGGCTCTGTACATGTGATGTGCTTTTCTTTTGCATTGATACACGGCAGTATTGATGGCTGGCTTCAGCACACTCGTTTTCCTGACAGGCTACCTATTTTACAACTACAGTTATATGTATTTTTCTTAATCTATATTTGTTTGCCTCTTTTTCATACACATCTTTGCCACCTTTCATGGAGTTTAGCTCAGAAATCTGCTTGAGATAGTTTCTATCTCTGCTTTTCCTCCTCTTTCCTTCTTTCACTTATATTTCCACATCTTATATCAATGTGTACTACAGCTGTACCTTGCTTCTCAAAGCCAGGCTGCAGTGCCTACTTCCATCATCTTCTTAATATGTGTATGATTTAATTTTCTGTCAATAGGAGAGGTCAATCCAAAAACAAACACAGGGCATATTTGAAACAGCAAAACAACAGCCCAGATCCCAGCATCTACACCAAAATGCTTACATATCAGTGAGTTACGGCTACGTGGATGAAGACTGTACCTATGCAGACGGTCCTCACTGGCAAGATAAATTAGCATGCACATTAATAGCAGATGTATCAGAGGATTTGCCACAACTAAAGGTCTGATTCTGACCTATTCATAGAGAAGTAGAAGGGGATCACAGAGCTGAAAGTCATACTCAGTTTTGAAGTGCCTTGCTATTGCATACAATTAATCAGGAATTTATCAGGGAAAAGTAAAAAGAATTGGGTACAGTATTCTCTGGAGAAAGTAATTCAAAGTAGGTGATAGTTTTGCAAACGAACAGAGAAATGAGGATAAATAGCAATTGTCAATAAAGCTGAGAAAATGAAAGTGTAATGCTAGAATAAAATATAGGCACAATGTTTTATTTAAAAGCAATAATAAAACCATTGAATACTTTGGGTTTTGCCCTTCCTGGTTTATTGTTGATATAAAGATAAATTGACTTCAATTTCCAGGAATAGGAAAGTTATGGTCCTCTGTTACAGGCACTTTAAAAAACAGCACACTGCTCTAATGCCTGATTCATTATTAAATAGATTGGCATCATTGCATGTTGGGATTTTTATGAATTGGCTGTGACCTATCAATCACTTGTCTGGGCCCTGACAAACTTATTCCCAAGACAAGGGGTTTGGGTCTTTTGGAGGGTTTTTTTTGGCAAAGGTGATGCATCTGGTAAGCATAGGCTACTCTGATCCACCTACAGAGCACGTTTTAAGGAAGCACATACATATAGAATTCAAACCATATAATAAGACAATGGCTGAGTTTTACAAATTGTGGGCCAGACTTCTCCAATTTACCTCACTAATCCCACTGACTGCAACAGTGCTTATCTGGTTTACACTAAGGGAATATAAAAAGAAATATACATTTCAGAGTCTCATTTTTCCTCCAAGCTTTCCTTTCCTTTCCTTTACCCTGAAATTCCACAGAAGAATGAATTTTCCTTTCCCTTGATGTGTCTCAGGTTTGTACTTACGGCTACGTTACGAGATGTTAAATTACGCAGTAAAAAGAGCAACAAGGAGAGTGATACATGTTACCTTTATACAGGAGAAGATCGTTCAGAGAAGAGTCAGGTATGAATCAGAGCAACATACCTGAATTTCACAAAATGGAGGTCAGAGCTTACAGCCTGGACTCATCACTCCTCAAGGACACAAAGAAGATGTGCTATCCAGTACTTACGCTTCAGGGCAAAGCCACATTTTCTAGAGGCAGAAAGAGCTTTCTAGCACCAAATGGTCCCAGCAAAAGCCAATGCTGAGCCTGCTGGGCCATGAAAGTTATCTGATGAGATGAGCAGCAGGGCATGCTTTACTCTGCCTAGCAAAGAGCAGCACACCATCGTTTTCTCTGCTCCTTGCATAATTTAATTCCTCAGTTGCTACTGAAAGGCAATGAGACAGGCTGGTGAGACTCAGGTCTGCCATTTTAGGAAGATAAAAATAAGGGAGGTTCTCCTGCAGTACTGATTTAGTCTCAGGGAAATTGCATGCTGCTATAGTTATTATCCTAAATAAGAAGGGAAACAGAGAAAAAATGCTTGTGTTAACATATCCCCAACCAACAGAGTAAGTAGAGACCGGTTCCTTTACAATCTACAGACTTGATTTTTATCTTTGTGTTTAAATGGTAAAAATCCTGTTTGTCACTTACATGATTTTTAGCCTGGTTTCCTAAGGAAAAATGGTTTGTGGAACTCTGCTGTCTACATTTGTCTATCAGTCTTCTTCCCTCTCTCATTCCCACCCCTCTCCTCTGCTTGTTCGATTTGGAGGTCTGTGTCTGATTTCAGCCAAAGCTTGGCAGACATTCAGAGGTCTCCAAAAATCACATTTTTGCATGTGTCACAAAAGCCAACATCTGGAAAGAAAGAAGCATTAAAATGCTCCTAGTGAGAGAAGAGTGAAAGCTCAAATCCAAGAAATCTCTCAGAGCTGTAGCAGACTCCCTAAGAATTCACCTCTAGGTCACCAGACCACAAGAAATCAAGCTTTACTGGTTTTGCTGCTCAAGGACGGAAGTGCATATTTTGGGGGGTTAGCTGTGGTAATTGCTGGAGGTTGAGGTGTTGGTGTTGATCCTGTATTATCTGTCCTGTTCTTGGGTCTGAGTCTGATCTTGTCTCTACAGTGTCATATCACTTGAGGTTCTGTCTTGGAGCAGCTGTCAGCTATGTTAACCTCTCCTTAGGACTACAGCAGTCGCACTGGGACTCACACACAGACCTGAATTCCAGTTCACTAATCTCATACTTTCTTCATCATCCAGAAGCAACTTCAACAATCATTTCATGAAGAATTGTACTAGTTTCATTCTTCCACAACCTGCACTGCATCTCTAGGACAACAGTACTTCTCTCTAGTTTCTTGTCAGCAGAATTAAATGCTGAGAGAAGCCTAAACATTGAGGAATGTAACACATACAGAAATGCCCTCTGCGCTAATCAGCACTTTCTCTGAGGACTGCAACACCCAACCTGAGTCTACTGGCATGCCTGGCTGTCCCAGCCTCAAAGTCAGGCCATGTATTTGTTCTCTTGTGAATATTTCTCCTCCATTTCTGTGTATTTTCTCTTGCCCTACACACTGTGCAAGGAAGACCAGAAATGTCACTTTGTGAACTTTTTGACATGTGACAGAAAGAGGGTGACAAAGAATTCAGCAGTTAGGCTGGTCGTGTTCTGAATGAATCACAGAAGAAATTTTTAATTCCCTGAACCCATCCAATAGGGCTCTCTGCAGTCTGACTTGGCGTATTGTGGGCCTGCAATGGGAGCATGGCTGTGAATATGGGAACCATACCAAAAGGACTCTCAGAAAATAGACACTGGTACACATAACTCCACTGGATACGAGGCATTATAAAAGCCACTTCCGTTCCAGAATTAATTTCCTGTTGGATGAAAATGCAGTGAGCCAGATGGATCAATTTCAGGAGGAGGATCAGGCTGGCACAGGTCTAAAATTAAAGATTATTGGTTTTGTATATTCAAACCTGGAGTAGCTGAGAGCACAGTGCACTGTGCAGGCGCTAACACTTTCAGGCCTACAGTATCCCAGGAGCATCCCAGGAAGGACTTTGCCAAATATTAAAGAAATACGGAGATTTTTTTATGAGTACCTAGAAATCTTTTCACTTCTCCCTACAACACTAAGAGAGAATAAACAAAAGATACTCAACAAGCACCGAGATGCAATCACTAGCTAATTTTCCTTTTTAGATGTAGAAGTTGATTTAAATGTGGGAGAAAAGACAAGTCTCCAGGAAGAAGCACAGAAGCAGGCTCTGGTGGGGTTCTGGGCTGTCCAAGTCCCTGCGATGGTGCTGAAAGTCAGAAGCCCAAATCCTCAATCCTGGATTCAGAGGGTTCTCCACATGACACAGATTATATAACAGAGCTTCCCAAACCACTCAGCCATCCATTTTTTCTGAGTCAAACCTACTCATTGCTTATGTAAATTTTGTGTCAACTGTTTCAGCAGTTAGGCAGCTTAGTATTAGGTTATTTAATAGCTTGGACATGGTCAGCTCACTCTTACCTTACACTCCACTCCCATCTGTTCCATGGAGCCACTTGCAATTTATCATCATGTTTTGGGATTAACAGCAGAGTCTGCTTTTCCTATTAGAGGTGTGAACAGTACCTAGTCCCTGCTCAGCACCTCTGGTACAGCGTTTATAATACAAACAACATGGGAATGCGCAGACCTCACTGGCTAGCTGACACCAGCAAAGGTATCAAAATCATTTTCACCTGCAGGTTTATGCTTGTCGTAGTCACCAACGGGATTCAGGTTCTTTGCTGATGCAAAATTATGCAGCTATCTGTAACCTCATTTTATATATAGCTGGATGGCTAGAAATCTGCCCCACAAGGAATCAGTAAAGCAAATTTTAGTCCTAAAGAAATGTAACCTTTAGGTTATACAATGCTATTTCAATTGGTGATATTTTTAGTCTTATCACTGGCTTCAGTTCAGCATACACAGGAAAGAATGCCACCAATCTTTTCTACAATACAAAGCTTGCTTGAAAATGAGTTAATATAACAAAAATACATCTTTATTTACAAAACCTTCACAACCCAGAGGCATTCAAGAGCTGTGAAAAAAATAAATTCAATTTCCAAAAGGACAGTACAGCCCCACTGCCAAATAAAATACAAAACCAGAGTAAAGAGTCCAAATGAAAAACAACCAATTAACCCTATCACCTCACCAAGAATGCCACAGAGACAAAATGAGAAGCAAAATTCTGCAGTATTGGGGGAGAGGGCTTTCCAGCTGTCATGGTGGAGACTTTCCAAAGAAAAATGAGCTCCTGAGCAACCAACCCCCTTTTGCTCTGGTATCTCAGTACCTTGGCTAGGATGCTAGTTTGGGTTGTGGGAAATAGCAATTAGAGACTCTGTGTAATCTTGAACGAGTTTCAGTTTTTGACACAGCCCCAAGTGCCCTGAGCATTGCCCCTTCAGTACCATCCTCTGGGGTCCGAGGTGAGAGCTTGCATACACACCAGCTCTCCATCCAGGGAGAGATCCAAGGCTTCCTGCAACGCAGGCAATGGCTGAGGGATGGGAGAGTGATGCCCAGTGATAGGTGGGAAGTTGTGTCCAGCAGTGTATGTGATGGGCAGGGTGCAAGGAGAGGATTCACCTTTACTCCATGGTAGGTAGATGGTACTGAGCAATCCTACGAAAACAGATCAATCGGTTTCCAAATACAGCCTACTCAGATACGAGGGACCACACAGCCATGATACGGCTGCTTATCTGACCTCCTGGTCTGTGTGCTGGTTTTTGCAACGCACAAACGGGGGCCAGCAACAAGGTTCAGAGTCAGAAAGACAAAGTTCATCAGGCCTGTACTAAAACAGGAATCACTCCAAAACCTTCAAGGAATAATGTTCCTGTTCTCAGCCATAATAAAGTAATACAGAGACACAGCAGGAAGTCATCTTTTAAATACAATCTTCATCGGAACTAACCAGCAATGTTCACCCTGTGGCAGAAGCACCTTCATTTGGCCAAATTCACCAATGGAGTTACTATGCTTCTAACTACTTGCAGCCCTGATGCTTCTGGATCAAAAGCACAGGTGAATTTGGGTAACTGACTTCAAGAGGAGTAAGTGCATGGGTGAACTGAGTAGCACTGGGTTCACTGGTGCAGGCACAAAAGCTGTTTGAGCATATTACGCCATCCAACTGGTGATACCTGTCACTGTCCACACAACACAGCTGGAAGCAGAACAGGGGATGGCAGAATCTGTGATTTGCTTAGAAGACAGTACTGGGTTTTATGCCTTACTGGATTAAAATGAGCACAACTGCAGGCTGTATCACAGATGCATTTTTTTCAGGAACGAAACTCAGCAACTCTCTGATGATTCCACAGAGACCAGCCTACAAGAGAACACCCCTCACAGATACCTCCGCATAGTCTGACACAGCCCAGCATGAACCTGTGTAGGTAGCACTTGCATTTCACATTATCTGAATGTTTAAAGAATTTCACAGAAGAGATAGACCTGGTAGGATCCATTTTCTTCCCTGATCAGTTTATCAGACATAAAAGCCCAGCTGGGAGAGCTTTCATGCTGCATGTACCAGCGATTCAAATGTGACTCCAGCAAACCTGGTTTGAGTCATCCCTTATAAAGTGTGTGGCTCCTACACTGGTGAGCACTGATTCTCGTGAGTACTCCAGCCAAGACAACTGGATTGCCTGTACAAGTAGCTCTGAAACATAAGCAAAAGGTAGATAATTAAGTTCCACAGCTGCTTTTTCCTACATAGGCTCAGATTTTCTTCACTCCCTCCTGCTGCAGCGAACTGAAGAAGGAATAGTGGTGGTTTGCACAGCCAAAGAATTTTCCTGCTGAGTGGATCTGGGTGGCACAGACAGAACAAAGACTTACACTGGCAACCTCCTTCTCACAGGCATGCTTTAGGCTTGCAGAGGGGAAGGAGGTGTCAGGGAGCTGTGGGGTTATATAGCATGGCTTTCCCCAGTGCTATGCTATTTTGCAGTGAGTATTCAACCCAAGGGAGACATTGGCATTGCAGCAGCCTCTTACACGTGCTCTAACATTTAACCCCAGAGGGTAAGGTTGAAGCAAATCCTCTAGAAAATCCCAGAGGCTCAACTAGTTCCCTTATATTTTGGGCATCTTTCACTCACTGTGTTCAGTTATTTAGATGCAATGAAATAGGTAGCCCTTTCCTCCAGCTCTCTGGTACCAGTACCTCTGACTGACAGAATCAGTTTTTAAGTAGCAATGCTGAGAGAAGCTGTTTCGAAAATCTCTTTTTTTTTTTCCTTTTTCATTTAGTTTTCTTAATAATTACCCATTCTCTCTGGCTGACATGCAAATCACAGCTCAAATATTAGAAATATAAATCCGATTGGTGGCAAATGAAAGGGCTTCTAGAAAATGGCTCCATAGGAGGTGGTGAAAGGCTTAAAATACTCAGAAATCTATATTCTCACCTTTTCTACAGACGTTCTGCTCATTTCCTTAGACATCTCTCTTAAGCCCTTGAGAAAACTGTCCACACTGCTCATGATGACAAAGCAGAAACAGGTCTGCTCTCTCCTGCAGCTACCCTTGGACTCTCCTCCAAAGCCTGGAATCAAGGGCGTACTTGAAGAACAACATGTATTAGGCCTATTGTCATTTGTCAAAGATTCTCCAAAGTGGGCTTTTTCTACTGCAGTGTTTCCCTCAGGACTCCACCTGCTGAGGGAATGGAATGGAAGGAAAGAAGACCATTTTGCCATAAAACAGGTTTTGCCTCTATCCGTGTGACTTTCAGCCATTCATACACAGTTCCATGGCACTGTAGGTTTTAGGAAAACCAGACAGATGTCATCCACACGTCATAGTAAGACTCTGTGCTTTTAGCTCCGTGCTCTCAGGACGGAGACTTGGGGTCAGTGGGAGATTCTCTGGTTTTCATTCTCCAAAGCTGAAATTCTCTTATTTCAGAGAGCAGTTTTGATCAATAGAACTACAACAAAGTTGGAAGCTGCTCAGCTGTCATTGACTTTCTTCCTTCCTGTTCTCCAGAACATTGCACAATCTTTTTTTTTTCCCTTTTGGTTTGTTAGTTTAAAATAAGTAAAGGAAACAACTCTCAAGTGAAACCCAACAAATAATAACAATAATAAAAAAGTGTGCCAAGTACACTGAGCAAGGAGAGACTGAGTACCCATTAGTAAGGCTAGAGAGGGGCATTAATAAAAGAAAGATTTGTTAAACATGACTCATTTCTTTTCCTTCCTTTCATAAATCTTATTATTTCCTTGGAGAACAGCCATGCACTCAGTGCCTGGAACTGCATTTTTAAATGATGCTCTTGGTTTAGCTACTACCTGCCTTTACTTAAAGAAAACAAATGGCAAATACTCAAAAACAGCCCCACCTCCCATATTAAGGCCTTTAAGCTAAGCCAGGTTTTCTAATCCTGTGAAAATGTCTGTTTTTTATATATGTGCAACAACTATACTGCAGTTCTTGACTAAAAAAAGTGACAGCCCAATTGTTGCTTTTCCAACTACATCTACAAAGAAATTGAAGGGAACTGAACAGGAATGTCTGGAATGGCTTCTAAATGGCAACAAAACCACTGTGTCAGCCTTCCACACCTGTAATCATTGTTCTTATCTGATTATGTATTACAAATTACAAATGATTATTCTACATAAACAAGTGTGGAAATTACTATGTGTTAATTTTGTCAGATGCATGTTAGCATTGGATCACAATCAAATTAAGCATTTATGAGAGCTTCTGTATGGGCAAGAGAAGGTGTGCTTTCATTAATGCAAGGCTGGCAGTCACACTTCATCTATCCCCATGCACACATGGCTTTCCCTCTCTTTTCGGCAACTGAACTGAAAGTTGCCAGCAATAAATGCTTCTATTTGACAAATCTGATGTGGACCTTCATGTGATTCAACTGCAGCCAGTTCCCAACTCTTACTTTTAATATAGAAATTTGGAACCACTTTCAACCAGCCTCAAGCCTATGAGGGGTAAATAGTCTTTTTAAAAATACTACTGTACCTTGTAAGTATGCAGATTGCCAGGCTGAATTTTAAATGCAATCACTTTGCTTCCACTACACTCAAAAATCAGGAGTCAGTCTTGTTGAATCAGTCCTCCATACCCAGGACCTGCTATTTCCATCATTTTAAGCCTGTGTGCTGCAATTATGTGAATTGTTCACTTTTTTTTCCCTGGGCCCCCTCAATGAAATGCATATGCAACATAAAACCCATTTATCAAACTGGAAATTGCTGTTGTATTTAATCTTCCTAAAGAGAGCAAAATCAAATTATGATGTGTAAAGAATGGTAATCTGTGAAATTCAAGGGAATACTCCAGACATATTCCCCACATCTGCAACAGAACAGGTCGAAGAGGTCTAATGTAGAAGACGTGGGTAGGAAGACATGATGTGAGCATACATAATGAGAAGATGAAAACTCTCTTAATCTTTGCAGATTGAATGAAATTTAATTACATGCTATATTGATTGTTGTGGATTACTGGAAAGAGACAGTGAGAAGGGAAAAAGGCGATTACAGTGAAATTGTAGTCTGACCCTTCAATTGCTTTTGGCATGAAAGGTTATGATGTAGTTGGAGCATCAAAAATTCTTTATCTTCTATGATAAATCATTAGCAACAGACTTAGATGCAAAACTGGTTAGGGAAAAAAAAAACAGCCAATTAAATCTTGTTGGGTTTTTTTTCCCTGCCAAAAAGAATAAATAAAGGCAAAGGAACAAAGTCCCAAAGTGTCACCTCATTTCAAGTATTAGTACTAAGTCTACCTAGCTTTGCTTCACTGTTGACTGACGATAAATGATACCCATCAGTAGAAATTACTCTTTCACGTTAGAAATGCTCTTTCAGCATTCCTGCTTGTGCTTGTTTTTCCTCGCAGAAAAGTGCACTTTCAAATGTTGTTTCTTTGACTCCATGGAAATAAGTAAGCATGACAGAAACAAAATCCTGTATTGTTGCAGCTGCAGGGCTGGTCTCTCGAAGAAGGTTCTTCTATTATATTGGAACTTCAACAGAGTCCCTGGAAAAACCAGGTAAGCTCCTACCAGTTTAGGATTTAGATGAATAGAAGAAAACAATTAAATAAATGAACACTAAGACTTGATTACCAAAAATGTAGGATACTTAATATTTGGCTGTACATTTGCTGATCTCAAAACAGAAAGAATGAAGAGTAAAAAAAATGGCATTGTGATCTGGACAGACCTATGACAACAAAATCACTGGACTTGACTCAAACTCGTGGTACTTGCAGGAATTCGTATTCCTCATGAATAAAATCTGCCTGTCCATATCTGTCTTCCCCTATAAAAGTGACTTTGACCCACCTCATTAAGAAGTAACATTCAAGAAGGCATCAGATGACTCTCTAACTTGCAGTGAAGTACTGCACAGGATAGCATCTGAGAAACCCTGCTCAATACTGGGATGGAACGGCACAGTTCTGAGTGTTTGTGTAACACCAGTCTTTCGGTAAGACACTGTAGAGCATCGTCACAGACAAAATGCCTTGAATTTCAATGCTTCCAGAGCAGCATTATGCCCATTAAATAATGAGTCATGATATTAAAAAGCAACACCAGGGAGCTAAACCCAAACACTGATGCTTGATCCTGATTTCATTTACATTGATGCAGTTCTGATGATTTCAGTAGGCTACCTGCTAATTTTGAGGAACTTGGGGAGTTGTTACCACAAGATGGAAAAACGAACAAATACTTAAATAAAGGATGAAACTGGGAAAGTATCTTTTCCCAGTGATGACCAAATAGTTTATCTGCATTAATAAACTGCTGTGTAATAAACAAAAACCACATCAGAGGGAGACTGTGGGGAAATGGGCAGGAAATCTGAACATCTCATCTTGATTAACTTTCTGTATTTTTCTGTATAAGAACTTTCTAGAACAAGAAACTGCCTACAGTGTCTATTATAACCTGAAGGAGCAATGTAATATTTTAATTAAAGTAATTGCACTTTTAAAAAAGCAGCCAAAATAGAGAAATATCTTATAGAGAACTTTCTACTTACTCTGAAGCCACAATCATTGCATGCAGTGATGCCTACCTAGAACAGTACGGACTCCTGCTGATCCTTCGGGGGATGCTATGCTGAGACGAACCCAGAGCCGGTAAAATCCTACCCAAAATCTCACTTCTGAACACCACCAAGAACAAAACAATTCAGAGGAAAAATATATCATTCAATTGTGCTATGATGGATATACTGAATTTGGGAGGAGGATTTTTCTCTTAAAATCTACATTCTTCAAAACTTCTCCAAATTATCATTAGAAAATACAGCTGCTGACTCCTTCTGCTGACTCTCTTCCTCTAACTGCATACTTTTGTGACTAACACCCACCACTCCACATTCCTGTTCTCTATTCTCTTTTTATACACATGAATGTGTATATGAAAGTGTAAGGGGATGCCTGTCCAGTAACAGTCACTGACCCAAAAGGTGTGCTTCTGTAACCATCTAACCTACTTAGATTTAAGGGTCATTCATTCAGAAAGTAGTAATAGTATATGTACTTTATACTTATCCTCCTATTTGTCTGTATTTTGAGACTGCAATAGCCTTTGTTAAATCAATGTTACGAGTAAGATTTTCAGAAGCAGCCTAGAAGCACATTTGGTATCATTAAAAATATTTACACTGCAAGTTTTATTTGGTGCTCGACACTGAATGCTACATTTATATTAAAATCTCTTGTAAAAGTTTGCTCCTTCAGCTTCTTGTGGAAAGCATGGATGTATTTAATCACATACTTATTTCTTTGGTGTCCCACATTTAGAATTTTATTAATCTATGCAGATACAAACAGCCTTCTTTGAAAGAATTAGTTCCTATATGAAACGTTATCCGTCCGTTGGCAACTGGTATGGCTTAGCCTGTTCTAACTACCACAGAAGGGTTCTTTGCTTACCTAACAAGATTTTTCAAGGCTAGCAAATTAAAACTGAATGTAACAAAAGGAATTAGTGGATGCTTCCTTTCCTCACCAAAGATAATAAAGAATTTAAACGGCAAAGTCATTAAAGAAACATATGGGAGCAAAGCTTAAAATGACTATTAAAAGTACACAGCATAAGAACTTGGTAGAGTGCTTTTCAAGTAATTTGGAGACCAAATATGCAACTTCCAGCTAAAAACTTGAAGTGTATTTGCCATAAAAACACATACCCATGCAGAGTTAATATATTCAGGGAAATTGTGAAACCTGGTACAGTTTATCGGGACTTCCACCAACCCTTACACCCATGAACTCACAGCCTCCTTTAACTTTCTACTTCAAAAGTCCTGACTTTGACCCAAGAGTTTGGGGGGGTGCCTTCACACACCCCTCCAACAAACCCCTACAGCTACCACTTTCCCTGCACCACTTCATGGCAGTGCTTCTGTGCAGAGTTTCCCTCCCCAGCAAGCAGCCACTTCGGGTGATTTTCCCAGCCTACAGCACCCTCCCAGGAGAGCTGGTCACCACGGGACCATCACCGCGCTCCCTCCCAGCCCTCCGTACCATTTAGCTGGTTGTAGACCACTTCCTCCAGGTGGTCCAGGCGCTGCAGGATGGACTCCCTGTCAGCCAGGCTGCCCACCTTGGCTCCTCGGCTCCTGACACGGCGGTCCGCACTCCGGACAATCTGCACCAGCTCCTGGGAACGATCCTGGATCCTGCAGTAGACGGAGAAGAGGATGATCCCCACGAAGACCAAGATGTTGACCGTCAACAAAGTTTTGATTTTCCGTGCCACCGCCATGGGAGCCGCGGGCGCTGGGGGCACATCAAGGCGCGGCGGCCTCGCGGCCACCCGGCGCCGGGGCGCGGCGGGGCGC